>JABUQX010032199.1:0-27500 GCA_015478945.1 Trachelipus rathkii
AAAGAGGAGATTGAATATGTTTCTGTGTAGCTGTTTTAGTGCATGAGGAGAAGTATATTAGCGGAATTTACATAAGAGTTCCGTAGTTTATTTATTACTGTGATGTAATCCATTTTGTAGAGTGGATGATTTCTGGGTAACCTAACGATTCGCTCCACTTTACCAATACAAAAAGAAAAATAAAGAGGAATCCAATGGGGTGATCCTATTATACTTGTGTAATGTTACCAACTACATAGCATTACTGGATATCTTACTACATATCCCTGACATAATTTTTAGTACTTATAATAGTACTATTTATATTTCCTTTTAACGCTTTTGATGGAACAAAGGCACTTTCGCGTTTATTTGAAACTTGAGTCTCTTATATTAAGTATGTTTCAATATCAATTGTATATCTAACGAAATTATACTGTATTTGATGAATCTATAAGTTATTAGATTATAAATTAGTATTGTATATTATAGTATATATATATATATATATATATATATTATTATATATTATGAATTCCTTTATATATAGTAGTATTATTTATTTATTTAAATGATATAATTATTTTTATAATATATATGAAAATAAAATTATGTACTATCCTCGTCAAATTTAGAAAGAGTTCAAATACTAAACATCTTTTATATTCATAATTGAGATTAGGTTATCTCTTAAACTGTGATTAATTATTTTATATTTAAGCTTGCGTATTTACGAAGATTGTGAGAAATAGTATGCCCAAAATAGCAGTAATGGAGAAGTGAAATCTAAATAACGACTAAGCTTTGAATAAAACAGTTAGACAGGTGATGGTTTTAGTTTAGGTTTTTAATTCGTTGGAAAGAGTTGTTTTCTTGTTGTCCAGCATGTTAGGATTGAAAATACGCTTTTTTCAATCACAGGTTAGTAATTATGGTAAACTTGATCTTCAACCTACGTGTTTAGGAATAATTCACCAGTTAGGTACGGTACAGATACTGAAATAACAGTTTAAATCACATAGCTTAATTTTGAATATTAGTTAACTCTTGATAGATAAGTCACGTATAGAAGATTTCATGTAAAAAAATGAGCATGGCGTATGAGATGAGATTCACTTCGATGAAGCGATATTTTAATCGGAAAATCAAAGAGGCACAAAGCCGCACTCAGAATTTCACAAACGGTAATCACGGAAGGGCAAAAAGTACCGTAAAGGACAGATTTCACAGACGTATTTACGGGGACACGAAGGACAAACAGAGCAAAGACCTTGAATTTAGTAGCAAATTTTTTACCGAGTCGGGAATTTTATTTATTTGTTCAATGTTCCTTTCAATTACTAGATAGAAATTAACATTTCTCCATTTTATAATCTAAAAACAAACTTGATAAATGAATAAACTGTCAATTTAGCATTAATTCAGTTAATTTACCTACTTTGAAATCATTTTTGACAAATAATTAAAATTGTTGAGAGTTGACTTAATTTGAGATTCTAGAAGATTAGCAATTTTAATATCCTTGGCGCGGGTGTTTTTGGTGGGCGTATTGCAATACTAATTTTACGACGAATTTGGTGCCATAGGATAAAACAAAAGGAAAAAAAAATCTTTAATCATTAAATTATCTCGAAATAATGATACTAATTCATCAGAATCTGAGGATCTTCTGATTCCGATGCGCCCGTCGAACGACATTGAGAAAATTTAGCACCTCGCGCCACGAACCGCCGCTTTTCTTTTAGGACGAGTGTTGCTTTGTTTGTGGATTATCAGTGGTTACGGTTGGGATTTTGACAACCTAGGACGTGGTTTGCCTGAAGAAGATGGGTACAGGACCATCTGTAGTTAGAAGGGGGCATCAGTCCTAACGAGTTATTCCGATTCCCACTAGTGAGTCAAAGATAATTCAGAAGGGAAATAAATGCTTAATAGGATACACATTTATTAGCCTTCCAGGGGTATCGGACTTTGACTGAACGAACTTTACCATCATCTCCATATATGAGCGTTTGGATTATGCCCATTTGCCAATATGGGCGCTCCTTTACAGGACTTTTAATGAGTACAACGTCCCCCACTTTTACTTTATTTTTCCATGCGACCTGATACAGATCTCTTCCTACTTCTCTCAGGCTTAAGAGGTACTCGGTATACCATCGAGTTCTAAAGTCCTCAAACATCTCCGAAGATCTCTTGAGGGACTGAATAAGTTCCTCTCTTGAAGGTGAATTGGAAGAAGTAGGATCAGTTAAAATGAGACTTGTATTAGCCAAAGGTTTTAAAAAACAATTTGGTGTTAAAGGAACAATATCGTTGTCCGAAGAGGGTGTAAGTTAGAGGTCTCGAGTTAATAGCGTCAGCGATATCCGCCAGGATAGTGATAAAATCAAAATATTCCAAACTTTTACGCCCTACTGTCTTGTAAAGGCAGTTTTTGACAGTCCGGATTGATCTTTCCCCACATACTTCGCCATCCAAGGGCTATCAATGGACATGTGCGGATATGTTTAATTTGATTTTGACGCAGAAACTCGGAACCTGTTTCTGCCGAAACAACGAATTGTTCAAGAGCATCCGCGCTTCTATTAAAGAACGGGCATTGTCACTATATAAGAAATTTGTAACTCAACCTGTAAGTGACAAAACGCTTGAAACGATTGCACAAATGATTTGCAGGACATGTCAGGATCAAATCTAAATACATACACAACGAATTTGTTTGAGGACAAGTGTACAACACATATGTACATTTTGTTGGTTGATTTGAACCTTTGACTTTGACAATAGATGTGTTAGTGTAGTCCAGACACCTAAACTAGTAAAGGCGATAAAAGTTTACTGAAACTTTTGTGAAGTTCGTGAACTTAGGATATTGAAATGAAGCTGTTGTAACTTTCGTGCAGATGACATTTCCGACAGTATTTTTCTTTATCGTGTGTCGAGCTGCCTGTAATCCAGATAACCTTTTAGAGCGAATACATGTAAGGGGTTTGCCTGAATGCCACGCGTTGTTTACAGGCAACATGCCGCATCTTTTAAATGATGGAAGAAAGTCAGATGATGTGATTTACTAAGAACTACAGGATTTCACCACCTCAAAACAATAATAATTAGTCCGAGATAGACGGCCCTTACTTCTGAATGAGCCCTGAGTCATCCAAAAAGAGGTTGAGACGAGAAACCAAATCAGGTGGTACTTTTGCAGAAGCAGGGTTCGACTTGACATCATTAAGAAACCGAAGTTCAACAGAAAAGCTTTCCTGCTGCATGACTTTTAACAAGAAAAGTCTAGCTTTTTTGTCACATTCGATTGAGGAAAGAGTTGATACACCGAATTTGAAAAGTAGAGAGCATACTCTTAACAATGTTGACAAAGAAGAATATCGTGAAATGTTGATGATAGGAGGAGGTGGGGCCTGTATGACCATAAATGTTGAAGAAGGGTCCACCAATCCTCCCCCCGAACTGCTGAAATTGGGCCAGTAAACCTGATCGTAGCGGAGCCAGTTCGGACCAAATTTCCAAAGGCTTAGTTTTTTGACAAACTCTCGATGTGATAACCCTCGAGTTATCAAGTCGGCAGGGTTTTCATCCGTTTTAACGTAGTGAAAGGAGATAGGCAGTAAATTGCCATCTCTCATGGAGGATATACCATGCTTTTGATTCTTGGATTCTATTTTTGAGCAAAAAGATTGTTTTGTTTTGCTACCCTCCTCCCGCTACCCATGCTAGGACGATTTGGGAATCCGAGAAGATGTTGACAGCCTTGAATTCAACCTCTGTTAATCCCGTCAATATTTGTGGAAGGCACTTAAGAGCCAAATAGACTGATAATAGCTCGAGACAAGGAAGTGTTTTTCCCCTGAGAGGAGCCACCTTAGATTTTGCCCACAATAGTGACGGGACAGTTTCTGAACCGGTGACGTAAACTGCGAACCCATAACATTGTGAACTTGCGTCACAAAAGATGTTGAGAGTTGAATTTGCTGATGCTTCAAAGCAGAAGCGTTGAAAAGATAAGTTTTTGAGGTCGTCTGAGATCAGCACGAAGTTTCTCCCAATCTTCCTTTATATCCTGGTCAATAGAGTCATCCCAACTCATTTCTTTCTCCCATGTCCGCCTCATTAACAGACGTCCCCTTAAAGTTACAGGAAGGAAAAAGGAAAGAGGATCAAAGATTTTGTTTACTTGGGAGAGAAGATCTCGTTTTGATTCGACTGAGGTAAGGTCAAAGTCTGCTAATCGAAGGGTATCATTTTCGGGATGATATAGATACCCCAAGACTTTTTCCTCATCACAATTATGAGAGGAAAGCATCTGATCGTCTTTGATTTGAGCTTTTAGATCAGGGTGGTTGGTGTTCCAGGAACACAAGTTGAACCCACCCTCCTTCATCCTTTCTACCGAGGCTGAATAGATGTCTCTCAAAACATCAGGGGATGAATGAGTGTAGATAAAATTATCCACATACAAGTTATTGACCAGAAGCCGAGAGACCAGATCGAATGAATATTTGCTTTTAATATGATGTCTTATTATGGCTCCTCAGTATAAAAGGGGATAACCGCAAGGCCACAAATGATTTGTCTGCGTACCTAATAAGTTAACAAGTCTATATCTTTTTCCCAGAAGAAACAAAACTTGTTACGATCGCTTTCAAGTTTAAGATAGATCTGAAGAAAGGCTTTCGAGATGTCAGCGACAACCACATATTTGTTGGTCCTAAAGGAAAGAAGGAGACGAAGTAAAGGAACCAACAAGTCGATGCCTGGGTAACAGGCTTGATTAAGAGAAGGAGCGCCTTTTGTTCTAAGGCTACAATTGAACACAGGCCTGATTTTCGTTGAAACCTGATCAGCCATCTTTATTACAGGCCTGTGGGGAATCCATATGTAACGATCGAACTCCTTCGGATCAACAGAGATGATTTCGATGATACCACATCTCAGCTGTTCCTTAAAAACATCAGTGTAGGCCTTATCAAGACCTTGATTGCTGAGACGATTTTTAACTCGTCTAAGCGTACTTAAAGCAATACGATAATTCGAGGGGACCTGATCCACTAATTCTGGGATCCATGGAATTTCAATATGGTATTTTCCATCGATAAATTGAATTGCATTGTGGAATTTAGAGATAAATTCCTTATCGATGGTACCATAATCCTTCTCCTCCTGAATACCCAAGGACTCCAAGCTGTACAGATATTCCAAACCCAGGTCGGCACTTATTTCATTTGAAGAAATGCTAAGAACGTCCGGGTAAGTAGGATGAGGGTCAATGATCGAGTTGACGAGATTAGGAGAAGCTTGGAATAGGTTTTGGCAGCGAGGAGACAGACATGGATAGTCATGAATCCCTCTGATTTGATTGTAAATCAAGAGTTGATGTTGAAGTCTGCTTTCTGTATAGAAAGGCTTGTTGATGAGGAAGTAGAAAAGAATTCACTGGGCCGAAAGGAACCAACCCAAAGCAAGTCTGAATGGCACTACCTTCCAAACAATCGATAATTTGGAAGTGTTTCATATGACATAAAGTGTCAGTACCTAAAAGAAGGTCGATGTCATCGACCGAATCCCCATAAGGGCCCACAAAGGACTTGTCAGCCACATTATATTTTAACGAAATGCGACTAATGGCTGATGCTAACCCTTTAACCGCAAACCCAACATCCAAAGAAGGGTCGACCAGAACCGGGGTTCTAAAGAAGGAATTGCAGCAGCAATTTATATCTAGGTCGACTAGGTACGATGTACGTTCTTCTTCTCCGATAAATGTTTTTATAGGATTTCTGATTATAGGTAATTGTTCACAGTTGATTCCGAGTTTAGCAAGCAATTTAGGGCCAGCATATGTTCTCTGTGATCCCAAATCTATAAGAGAGCGAATAGGAACTGATTTGTTATTGTGCCTTGCTATTATGGTTATTGTAGGCAGAATATGTGAAGCTGATGATTGCCCAGTATTAATACAAAGATGATTAACATCAGCTTTATTTCCTTCATCAGCATTTTCTTGATCGAGAATGCTCCCTGTTTTGAATTAGTAGTTCCATCGCGGGAAATCAAGAGCGCTAGATGTATATTCGCTCTTACACGTTATATGCAAGGATACTGTTAAATTGAAGTGTTTTAGCCGGGCATGTATCTGCCATGTGCTTTATTGCTGGAACAGTTACAGCACATGTTTAATGCTACACATCTGTCCCTTTTTGGATTTGAGGTTTACGTTAAACCGTGCAGTCAGAGAGGTAATGGTCTCCATTGCACAGCTTACATCTTTTGACTTTCCTTGAAGAATTGATTTATGTCGAATTTGAATTGAGAATTTGATTGAGGTTGCAGCAGGAGAATAGTTGTTCTTTTTAGAGAGCCACTAACCTTTTGAAGTGTTGAAAGTATGACTCTCTTCTGATCAGAGGGTCTCCTCTTCTCCCTTTTGAGTTCCCTTTGGAAGAAGATGATTTAGTTGATGAGAATGAAGTTGAGGTCTGAGAGGTGCGAAACCTCAGCATTGATTGAATTATCTGATTATGCTCCTTAAAAATCAGATTAATTGACGGATATTGTTCCTTAGTCGCCAGCTTCAACTCTCTTAAAAATGAGAGAGGAAGTTTATCAACTAATATATGGCTGATTAATTTGCAGCCAGAACTTTCCTCTGGGAAGAGGTCAACCCCGAGCTCCTTGAGTTCTTTTAGATGAGCCCGAACCTTTAAAATAAAGGATCTGACCGTTTCAAGTTGCTTCCCGTCCAGAGGCGGAGATGAGTCCAGTTCATGGAAAATAGAATCAATAATGAAGGCCTTGTCCAAATAATGTTCTTTTAAAATGGACAAGGCAACTTCATAGTTCTCATCCGTACCCGTCAAATGCTCAATGTCTCTGAGAGCATATCCCTTTAAATGGGACTTGAGATACTGCAACTTAACGGCTTGTGACAAGTCCTTCCTCCCAAGTCCTTCCTCCCCCCATACACATTATTGAACTCCTGCAGGAAGGAACGAAAGGAGTGCTTGTCCTTCTCGCCTGAAAAATCTCCGCATTTTAGGGCTGGGATCTTCAGGCTAAAAGGCTGCATGGGAAAAGACTTGGAGTGTTCACAGCATGTTTTGTTCGAATTTGAAGCTGCTCTCTCATTATCAGAAAGGGCATCAGAAGATCTTCGAGACTTGATTTCATATCCATATTCGACTCTTAACAGTTGAAGAGCTTGAGCCACTTTTATGTGGTAAGCATCAGTGGCGGAAATCTCTTCGTCTAGAAGCGATTTGGTCGAACTTGGTGTACTCAGCCCCTATTAATAGGTTTTCGATCAGAGTATCTTGAGCTTTAATGTCCGAGATAATCGAGGTCACCTTGTCGAAAATTGTTTTGATAACAACAGGGTCGATAAGGGTAGGTGACTCTGTATCATCACCCTTTTCAGGGAAATGTTTGCAGCATAAAGTAAGCTTTCTTCTTAAAACACCCCTTTTCATCCGAAGGGGACTCAGCTCACCCTGTAATGTTGCTTTTAAACTAGCTGTTGTTTCATCCGAAGAAGACGCAGGTCTTTCATTTGAGAACTCCTCTGTGACCTTTAAGTCTAAATCGTTTAATATATCCATTGTGAATAAATTATATTTAAATGTGAAGTAGTGTGAATATTTCCCAACTGGCTACTAGAGCAGCCTATAAACCCTGGGAAACTGACTGCGCAGAAAAATATCAAACAGCGCAGAAAAAATATTAACTGCGCCCAAAAAAAACCCACTGCAGAGTCAAAAGCACAAAAAAATGTAAACAGCGCAGAAAAATATCAATAGCGTAGAGGAATGAGAACTGCGTCTGCGCATGTTGCATTGAAAACACAAAATAACAAAAGAGTGTCAACAGCTCAGAAAAATTTCAATAGCGAAGAAAAATATCAAATAATCAATTTCGCCCACGTGAAACAAACACAAAGTCAAATTGCGCACACGTGAAGCAACCACCAAGTCACTGCGCATATATGAAATGAACTGCGCAACTATAAATTCAATTGCGCACGTATAAGTTGACTGCGCACACGTGAAGCGACTGCAAAGTCACTGCCACCTATGAGGCAAACACAAAGTTAATTGCGCACGAGAAAATAAGAGTGAACTGCGCACACGTGAAACAACTGCAAGGTCACTGCGCACATAGTGAAGAAAACACAAAGTCAATTGTGCACGTATAAGTTGACTGGCGCACACGTGAAGCAAATACAAGTCACTGCGCACAAATGAATGCAAAACACAAAGTTCATTGCGCACATATAAGTATGACTGCGACTACGAAGAAGCAACTACAAAGTTAATTGCCGCACCGTAGAAAAACACCCGCCCAAAGTCAATTGCCGCACGTAAATAAGTTGACTGCGCACACCGTGAAGCCAATACAAAGTCACTGCGCACAAATGAAGCAAACACAAAGTCAATTGCGCACATATAAGTTGACTGCGCACACGAGAAGCAACTACAAAGTTAATTGCGCACGAGAAAACAAGCACAAAGTCAATTGCGCACGTAATAAGGGAACAGCGCAGGTTGTGATAAATCCAAATTGCGCGGTCGACTGAATCTGGAAGATGGAACTGCGCACGTTTAAGTGAACAGCGCAGGTGTGGAAACAAATGCGCACTCTTAAAATGAACTGCGCACGTTTAAATTGAACAAACAGCGCAGGTGTGAAAACAAATATGCGCACTACTGAAATGAAACTGCGCCACGATTTAAAGTGAACACCCAGGTGTGGAAACAATGACCACACTTAAAAATGACTGCGCACGTTAAATTGAATACACCGATCAGGTGTGAAAACAAATGCGCACCTCCATGAAATGAACTGCGCACGTTTAAGAGTGAACAGCGCCACGTGTGTGAAACAAATGCCGCCTCCTCTGTGAACTGCGCACGACTTACAACTCTGACCAACGCAGTGTGAAAACAAATGCGCACGGATGAAGTCGATATACGCGCACCGCACCCGCACCGCACCGTTTCGATCACTGCACCGCCACCGTTTCCGCACTGCAACCGCACCGCACCGCACCCGTTGCGTCGGCCAACCCTACATTGCATGCCCGCAGCCCGCTCCGCACTGCACCCTCTGCACCGCACCACTTTTTGTGCTGCGCTTGAACCACTGTGCCTTTACAACTCAACACTGCACAATAAAGATTGCTTAAGCAATGCAATATGCAAAACACCTTCGCAACTGCACAATAAAGATTTTATTAAAATGCAATATGCAATATGTTGGTCCGGCGTTTGTGTTTGAGGAGTAAAGCACAGTGTGTAACGAACGAAAGTTGACACAACCGTTTAAATAAATAAGCGAACCCAGGACATCAAAATTCAATAAGAAATATATTTGCAAATATACATAATATATAACCTTCTTATATAAACGAGCCAAATAAGCACTTTAAAATTTGGAGAAAATTCTTTATGCAAACAAAAAATAGCTCTGAAATTACTCACTACTTTACTAAGGCAATATATAAACAACTTATCAAAATATACGAAGAAATTTTGGTACCTAATTCGAAATAGCAAATAAAAAATATACGAAAAAAGTTTCAAAATTGCAAAATAAATATGAGCAAATTTCAAATATGTCAAACATTCAAATTGGCAAGAAATATACGAAAGTAAGGAAATAATTTTCCAAAATAATTTCAAATTTGCAAAATTTTAAAGAAATTATTTTACCAAATTGCAAAATTTGTAAGAAACAATTTTCCAAAATATAAAAATTATGTACTATCCTCGTCAAATTTAAAATGAGTCAAATACACATTTTTATGCATAATTAGTTTGGTTAGCTCTTTAAACTGTGATAAATTTAAATTTAACTTGGTATTACGAAGATGGAGAAATGTACCCTAAAATAATAATGAAAGGAAACAAAAACGACTTACTTTGAATAAAATCAGTAGACAGGTGATGGTAAGTGGTTAATTCGTTGGAAAATTGTTTCTTTTCCACAGTTAGATTGAAATACCTTTTTTCAATCAACAGGTAGTAATAGGGTAAACTTTCTTCACCTACGTAGGGCTTAATACCATGTAGATACGACAGATACGAAAACAGTTTAAATCACAACTTAATTTGAATAGTTAACACTTGAAAAGCCATAAAAGATTTGATCATGAAAATATGAGAATGGCAATGAATGAGATTCACCAACGATATTTACGAAATCAAAGAGGCAAACGCACTCAGATTCACAAACGGTAATCACGAAGGCAAAAAGACAAAGGACAGATTCACAGACGGGTATTTACGACCGAAAGGCAAAAAGCAAAGACCTTGATTTAAAGCCAAAATTTTTTACGAGGTGTGAATTTTTTATTTGTTCATGTTCCTTTCAATTCTAAAGGAAACATTTCTCCATTTTTAACTTAAAACAAATGAATAATGAAAAACGCAATTAAGGCATTATTCGTAAATTAAAACCATGACTTTGAACATTTGACAAATTAATTAAAGTGAGAATTAGACTTAAAATATTGAGATACTAAGAGAATTAAATTTTAATAATATAATATATATAAATTATATATTATAGTATAGTATTATATTATATAGTATATATATAGTAATAATTATAGTATATATATATAGTATATAATTTATATATAAGATAATATATATATATACCTTTAAGTAAATTTTTAATTTATTTCCTCCCTCTTTGTTTAACTTTTTTATTATACTTTTATCTTTTTTGTAATACTTTACCGCTTTTACTTTTGTGACGATTTTGTAGACTAGAAAGAATTCGCACTCGATCACATTCAAAACAATATTCAGAGAGTTGGGCAATAAAAGGTTTATTTTTGATTATTTGGGATTGATTTTGATTTTTTTTTTTTTTAATGTAATATCTTTTATTTTCAAGTTTTTCCATCAAAAGATTGAAAGGTATAAAGAAATTAGGCTATTTTAAAATTATACTTTTGCACATTTTGAGGCTCTAAGAAAGTCGGTATTTGTTTGGAAGACTTATGGTGTTTAGTGTCGGAAATAGAAAATTCCAAGATTTGGATTGTAAGAGTTTTGACTAAAAATGCAGAGGTCGTTATCATTGACATTTTGGCTTCGCGCATTGATAATAATTAATTAATGTTTTGAATCAATCGAAGATAGAAAACGTCTTACAAGCATCATGGAGAAGACTCCAACGTCGAAATGATTTAAATGTGTATTTTGATTGAGGAGTTTTTGAAATAGGTAATGCTTTTTCACTTTTCTTTTCGTCAGCGGCCATATCATGTTGAAAACGACGCTTCTCGTCCGATCAGCGAAATTATGGCAAAGTTGGTCTGTGTTAGTAACTCGGATGGGAGACAGCCTGGGAACACCAGATGCTGTTAGTTTTTTTTTTTTTTTCTAAAGTAATTTTTAATTTACCAGTTGCTTTTCCCCAGAATTCCGAGGCATGCATGAATATATACGGCACACTAGGGGGCTCGAGCCGACGGGGAACATAGGGGGGGATGTTTTCCCAATACCCCGTAGTGGAGGCGAGAACCCCCGCCGACGACCCAATACCAAAGAGCGGGGCGTTCCGGAAGACCCTCGGAGGGGGATAGTCCTACCCTGTCGTTCCCGAAGGCCGAGAGACCCCCACTCCTCCCATCGGTGCGGTATACCCTTGGTATTCTTAGTTTTAAACACCACCCATATTAAAGGGCAACCGTAAGGTTAGTTAATTAAATAAGTTAAAATTACTCTTCACATTTATTAACTTTTTTTTAAAAATCACTTGTTTTGATTGATTTCGACGTTCTTCCAGGATTTTTATCGGGTACATCTCAATTCCAAAAATGTATCCTTTCTACTGTAACATCAAGATGGTACCCCCAGGATAAATTATCCTAAACTGGGAACGTAGACATTAATAAATAAATATATATATATATATACTATATATAATTTTTATATATATATATATATATATATTATATATATATATATAACATATAATAAATATATGAGTTATTATATATATATATAATTTATATATATGTTTCGCACGATTGTGTTGGAAGAAATGGGGAAAACGATATGTCGGTTGTGTAAAATTTTATAATTTAATTACTAAATATAATACAAAATGTCGAAAATCTTGGAAGCTGTTTGAAAATGCCGCCACATGGAAGGACATAGACTCAATAAAATCTGAATTTTACTTATATTTCTTTTCAAGACCCTACCACATTGAATACCATTAAACCTGTTAGAATCTTGGAAAGCCATTTATTTGATAATGAAAGGCATGGAGGAAAGGATAAACGAAAGATCCTCTAATTTCTTGTCAATGGCCATATCACGTTGAAAACACCGCTTCTCGTCCGATCAGCAAAGTTGAGCGACGTTAGGTTTGGTTAGGAAAGCGCCTGGGAACACCAGACGCTATTGACTTGTTTTTTTTTTTTGTTTTTTTTTAAATATAATATCTTATTTTTAGTTTTTCCATCAAAAGATTTAAAGGTATTGAGAAATTAGCCTATTTTAAAATTATATTTTTCCACATTTTGAGACTCCGAAAGAGTCGGTATTTGTTTGGAAGACTTATAGTGTTGTGTTAGAAATAGAAAATCCAAATTGGATTGTTAAAGAATTACTAAAAATGCAGAGTTCATGTTATCAATGACACCTTGGCTTCGCGCATTAATAATAATTAATTATTGTTTTGATCAATCGAAGATAGAAAACGTCTTGCAAGTATGAGGAAGAAGACTCCAACGTCGAAATGATTTAAATGTGATTTTCATTGAGGAGTTTTTGAAATAGATAATGCTCTTCACTTTCTTTTCGTCAACGGCCATATCATGTTGAAAACACCGCTTCTCGTCTGATCAGCGAAGTTAAGCAAAATTGGGTCTGGTTAGTACTCGGATGGGAGACCGCCTGGGAACACCAAATTCTGTTGGCTTTTTTTTTTATAGATAATTTTTAATTTATCAGTTGCTTTTTCCCAGAAATTCGAAGAATGGATGAGCATTTTTAGTGTATAATATATATATATATAATTATATATATATTATATATATATATATATATATATATATATATATTATAATATTAATATACTTATATAATAATTATATATATAATATATAATAATATATAGGCCCTTTTCTGTTTTTTACGCTTCGGTCAGTTTTGAATTTTTTTTTTTTTTTTAATTATTGCTACTATATATACCAACAATGAAATATTAGCTTGGGTCAGTTTTGAAATTTTTTTTTTTTTTTAATATATTGTTACTATATGATACCAAAAATGAATTTCAGTGGTAATGGACATGATTCAAAAAGTTCGAAGTTATTTTTTAAATAATTTTTAAAAATCACTTTTTGTTAAATATGTTTTAAAAATGAATATCTCGAAAAGTACACATTTACAGAAAACCAATTACATATTTGGAATCAGCGTATAAGGCTATTACAAAAATGTAAAAAAACAAACAAAAAACATTTTTTTTCCATAAATTAAAATCCAAAAAGTACGACACTTACAGAAAACTAATTACATATTTAGATATTATTAAATATTCAATATTTAATAATAAATAATAATATAATAAAAAATTAAAAAAAAAAATTAGGGGCTCGAGCCGGGGGACAGAGGGGGACTTTTCCATACCCGTAGGGAGGGCGGAGAACCCCCGCGACACCCAAATACCAAAGCGGGGTCCGAGACCCTCCCCGGAGGGGGGGAAAATAGTCCCTACCCCTGCGTTCCCCCTGGAAGGCAGAGTTCCCTAACTCCTCCATCTTTGCGGTTTACCCTTGGTATTCCTTTAGTTTAAAAAAAAAAATTAAAAGTTACGAATCCGTTAAACGTAAGTTCTATATATTTTTTAATCATGTCCTTACCACTGAAATTCATTGCTGGTATCAATTATAGTAGCAATTATATTTAAAAAAAACAAAAAAAATTCAAAAACTGACCCAATTCGTAAAAAATCTTCCATTATTATATATATATATATATAGATATAAGATATATATATAGTATATATAAATATATATATATATTATTATATATATATATATATATATAATATATATTATATATATAATATATATATATATTAGTGTTTGCGCACGATGTGTTGGAATGTAATGGGGAACGATTTTATCGTTGCTTACGTTTGATATAAGTTTAATTACTAAATATAATAAAAAATATCAAAATCTTGGTTTTCATTTTTTGACATTTTTCCACATGGAAGAAGACATAGCCTTATATTAAAAATTGAAATTTTACTATATTTTCTTTTCAACGACCATATCACATTGAAATATCATTAAACCTTGCCAGAATCCTGGAAGCCATTTTTTAAATGACTGAATTCTTAGATTTTGGTTTATTTTGATATGAATAAACTCATAAACGTCGCTCCATTGCTTCAACAACGTCTCTTTATTTTCTGCTCTTTGCAATTACCAGTTTAGTGGACAAACATTCCCTTAAGTCTAGACCCGTGTATGCGAAGTCTTCCATGTTTTCTGGAAGGGTAGGTTGACCGTCTGACCAGAGAGATTCTATCAGACCTTCGATCGTCCATGGCACCCTGTCTACATCTACCTGACCCGTCCCCGTTGCGCTGGAACCCCCTGACTCAACCGATGGACCTCCTCCTGTACTATACCTCCTGCGCCTGATCCTGAAGCTCTGTTTCTCCTGCCTGGTGACATGGGTCCTCCTTTACCTCTACCTGCCTGAATGCCATCACCAGCTCCTCCTACTGTACCTGCACCCGCACCTGTTCCATGTCCTGTGATAGAGACAGGTTGAACCAGTCTCAATTTCTTCTTCTTGGGGTCTTCTCTCATCACCTTCATCCTCATCACCCTCTCTATCATCATCCATAGAAACTATCTTCCCAATTCTTCAGCCCTTTCTGTCCTTTTGACTGTGTCCCTCAGTCTTCTCTCCAATATTCCTAGTACACCTTTTGCACTATGTGGCATCGGCAATTCCCCTATATTTTTTACAGTAGAGTTTTATCATCTTTCTTGTATATAGGACACAATGCCGATTTATTCCAATCCTCTGGTGTTTTCCTTTCGTTACTTATTCATTACTTCCGTGATCCACAAAACACCCCCTTCACGAGCTCCTCTCAATATCTCACAGGCAGCATATCTCGCCTGCTGCCTTACATTTTCATCTTCTTCATCTATATACTTTACATAATCTCCTTGCCACTCCCCCCGCTCTTCCAAAGCTACATGTTCTTTTCATTGTTTCTCTTCTATTATGTTATTCGGGATATTCAACAGCTGTTCGAAATATTCCTTCCACCTTATTACTAATCATTACTATTGTTAAAATTACTTAGAAGTGCAAAATAAAAATCTGAAGCCATATACTTTTTATATCCTCCTAGTCAGTTTTCCATTTTTTTTATTGAGCACTTCCTTTATTTTATAAAATATATTAAAATTTACAGTAAAATATTAACAAATACTTCATTTGTCTATAGTTAAAACTAATTCCTAACAATTAATCAGTCCAGTCATTATCCTGGTTTTCAAGATAATTACTATTAAAACTACAAGCAATTTTGCTAGGCATATCCTTAACTACTTCTAAGACAGGTCCAATCCAGGTAAACTTCAAAATGCGAGCTTCAGTGTCTAAATCCCATTACTTTAAATAAACTAACTTGTTTGCCTCTGTTAGAACGCTTCCCTTCCTTGAAGAATCATTAAACCCACGTATCATCCTTACTACCGACCCAGGCTTATCTGGGTTTATAACAGTGTCCCAGAAGATATTATACAAGAGTCCACAATTAAAAGAAGGATCGTATCTTGCATTAACAGGAACACAAGACACGAAACTCCCACAATTACAGACTATTGGGATCTGTTTGATCATGGGACGAAATTCAGGCTCCTTCTTCTGCCTATGAAGTGAGGATGATACGTGGGAGCTATAAAGGAAAGCCTCTCCAGTGTGATGTCAGTTGGACCTGGCTTCTCCTTGTGACTAACACCTAACCTATTAAGAGCTTCAACTAATTTTGTTGCTCTTGCTGTATTCTTGAGATTTTGGTTATTTTTGAGTATGAATAACCCCTCATAAACGTAGCTCCATTTGCTTCAACAAGGTCTTCTTTCATTTGTTTTCTGCTCTTGTACTTACCAGTTACTGAAGCAAACATTCCCTTTGGTCTAGACCCTCATATGCCAAGTCTTCCATGTTTTCTGGAAGGATAGCTTGACCGTCTGACCAGAGAGATTCTATCAGACCTTCGATCGTCCATGGCACCCTGTCTGCATCTACCTGACCCGTCCCCGTTGCTCTGGAACCTCCTGACTTAACAGATGGGCCTCCTCCTGTACTTCCTGCATCTGATCCTGAAGCTCTTTCTCCTGCCTGGTAACATGGGTCTTCCTTTACCTCTACTTGCCTGACTACCATCACCAGCTCCTCCTACTGTACCTGCACCAGTTCCATGTCCTCCTTTGATAGTCATGGGTTGAATCACAGTCTCAGTTTCTTCTTGGGGTCTTCTCTCATCACCCTCTCTATCATCATCATCCATAGAAACAGTATCTTTCAATTCTTCAGCCCTTTCAGTCCTTTCGACTGTGTCCCTCAATCTTCTCTCCAATATTCCCTCATACACCTTTGCAATATGTGGCATCAGGACATTTCCCTTTTAGTTTTTACAGTATGTTTTATCACCTTTCTTGTATATAGGACACAATACCGATTTATTCCAATCTTCTGGTTGTTTTCCTTTACGTTCCAGTACTTATTCATTACTTTCCTCATCCACAAAACACCCCATTCACCAGCTCCTCTCAATATCTCCACAGGCAGCATATCCTCGCCTGCTGCCTTACCATTTTTCATCTTTCTCATCGCTTGTTCCACCTCCTCAGGTACAATCTGCAACTCCCCCCGATTTCCCAACGCCACATGTCGTTCTTCCCATTGTTTCTCTTCTATTGTTATTCAGGATATTCAACAACTGTTCGAAATATTCCTTCCACCTTTATTGTTAATCATTACTATTGTTAACATTACATAGAAGTGCAAAATAAAAATCTGAAGCCATATACTTTTTACATCCTCCTTGTTCTAAATGTTTGGGGGCTTGGGTGTCTCCTACCTATTAACAGAGTGAGTTTACACGAGCTCCTACAGTTAACGACGACACCTTTGCCTTAGAACACCTCCGTCGGTGTGTTTAATTAATAACGCAATTAACTATGTGAACTTGCTCATTAAACTCCTGAAGAACCAGCTGAACACAGTTAGAGTAGGTGTTAAAAAGTGTAAAATCTTATGCAAAAGACAAGCCATATCTATAGGATTAAAATGACCCACCCAATTAATATGATAGAACAGTATTATCTTTTTGTATTTCAAGAGGCTCTATTTGTTGTATGCCAAATTTTAAATACGATCTCCCAAATTGACAATTGTCAACGAAAAGGTGGCAGCGTGCCAAATAAAAGAAATGTCTGTTCAGTACGAGGAGATATGTCTCCAAGTAAATGTCACGATCGGTAATAGTAGTTAAAGATGTAATCTTATTAACTAAATGTAATCAAAGTCATTAAAAGTCAAAAGCAAAAAAATAACTGACTTATAATGAAATTTAAATTTCAAAAAAGTCACCAACTCATTCAAGAGTTGAAAAATTTTTCTGGTTCCATACTTATTATTTTTAATACAATTTTATTTCGTTTAGTTTTCAACCTTTCTTTCGCAATGAATCTTGTTCGCGTAATACATAATTGAATGATCTGAAACACTGCAAAGTCCAATAATAATTTTAATAATAATAATATTTAAAATAATAAAAATAATAATAATAATAATTATAATAATAATAATAATAATAATAATAATATAAATTTTACTTTTAGCTTCCAATTCCCTAATATTTTCTTCTGATATTCATTTAATTTCCTTAATACTACTCTAGAGAATAATTTGCAAAGAAAGTATGAGGCATATTTATATTTATTAGATCCTGACCGGTTTCGTCCGTAAACCTCGGATATCTTCAGAGTTTTGATTCTAACAATTGAATGAAATATTTTAACACTAGATTTAAAAATTAAAGTTACAAATTAGATTTTAAAATATATTTCATTTCATATTATATTTAACTTAATGGACAATCCGTTGAACTTTATGTTAATGTCTGGTTTTAGATGTTTTATGTAATAAGCCTCGGCTATTTTTCAGTTTTTGGGCTTTTCGCTTGAGGAGTGTAAATTTTAAATTGATTTGAAATATCAGTACAGTTGTCTTGTTATGTTCAGTGAATAAATGTTCGTATATTTTACTGGGTTTAAAGCGGTGCTGGTATGCCCTATTTGTTAATCTATTAGTCGTGTAACCAATATACGTCGACGTACAGTCAGACTCGGGACATGTGAGAATTGGTACCACGGACTGGCGATTAACCAAAAAGGGTATCCTAGTAGAAAGCAAATCAAGAAAGTTTTCTTGTTTGTGTTATAGTTTAACTGTGATTTTTGAGTTACACAATTGTAGATTTAATGCGGGTGTTAATAATGCCGTGTAGGCATTTTTCCTCTTTATCGAAGTCTTTTGCATTTGAAGTTTTAAAATAAAACTTAAAGTAAAAAACTAAATAAGCCCCCTCCAAATTTTAACCCGATATGATAACTCTAACCCTTGTAGATGTATATCGGAGCCAGAGGGTGAGCCGGAGCCGGAGCCTAAAAATCGATTCCCATCAGGAATCGATTTTCGATTCATAAACGATTAACTTCGAGAATCGATTATTCATTTCTTGGCACGGAGTCTGAGCCGGGCGGAAAGCAAAGCCGGGGTGCGTAAAAAAACGATTCCTTACAGGAATCGTTTTTCGACTCAGAATCGATTCCCTTCGGGAATCGATTCTTCGTAATAATAATAATAATCATAATAATAATAATAATGTGTGTGTGTGCGCGTGCGCGCTCACGCGCATCGAGCACCTGTTCGATTGAGAGGCTAAAGGCCTAACCGAACTCATTCATTCGAACACGTCAAAAGGGCGTAGCGACATATTTCAGCTACGCTCTCGTGTGAGAGGTACCCCCTATATTACAATCCTACAGGACTTTGAAATTTCGCCTGTAAACGAGCCTAACACCACATAAACATAGAAACATATACCAAGTTTCAAAGCCATAGCCCTAATAGTTTTGAGGAAACGCTCCGCGCGCTCCAGACATGTTCCCAAACTGCATGCTGTTCTCTTTCGGATGGATGCGCTGACAGATATGAAAGTTACTACTAAGTCATCATATATACTTAAAGTATTAACGTAATATTATATAATAATATATATATATATATATATATATATATATATATATTATATTAGTATATATATAATATAATATATATATATGGCCAGCCTCTAGAAGAGCCACAATCCATATCTCAAAACTACAACAGCTACCTGAAAAAGGAATACATTGCTGGAATCCTGGGAAAATTTTACCCAGGAAACTGTAAAAAAAAAAAAAAAAAAAAAAAAAAAAAAAATCATATCTCGAAAACTACAAAAACTACAGCGAAAATGAAAACATTTTTGGAAATCCTCCTCGTTAAAAATTTTGCGTTCGGAAATGTACAAAAAAAAATTAAAAAAAAAATTTAAACATTTAAAAATTGGCTTATTTTTCAGATACAAAGCTGGGACATAGCTATATATAATTTATTTGTAAAGGTATACACGGCAATGTAGGGGGTCGAGCGGACGGGGAACACAGGGGGGACATTTTCCATACCCCGTAGGGAGGGGCGGAGGAACCCCCGCGACACCCAAATACCAAAAGGCGGGGGTTCCGGAGACCCTTCCCCGGAGGGGGAATAGTCCTACCCTAGTTCCCCGGAAGCCGAGAGACCCCGACTCCTGCCATCAGGTGCGGTATACCCTTTGGGGTATTCTTTTAGCTAAAAAAAAAAAGCAAAATTTAATAGAGAGTCTATTTAAATTTTAACGAGTAACCAATAAAGCGTCTCTAAATAGGCCCTCTAATTAATATTTACTATAAATATTAACATAATTTTTTTTATTTTTTTTTTATTTTTTACAATTTTTCTTATCCAAAATTTTACGAGGATTCCAAAAAATGTATTCCTTTTCGCTGTAGGCTATTGTAGTTTTTGAGATATAAAAAAAATTTTTTTTTTTTTTTTTTTTTTTTTTTTTTTTTTTTTTTTTTTGCATTTTCCGCACTAAAATTGGACCCCAAGCATTCCAGCAATGTTTTCCTTTTCCTGGTAGTGTTTTGTAGTTTTTGAGATATGGATTGTGGGCTCTTCTAGAGGCTGACTATATATATATAATATATATATATATATAATATATATATATATATATATATATATATATATATATATATATATTTATATATATATATATATATTATATAGAAACTTGTCCTTTAAAAGGATGTTAACCGTTATATTCGAACTAGCGATGTAATCGATTTTTTCGATTATTTCAGGCAATTAGAGACAGTGAGGGTTAAACAAAAACAGTGTTTTTTTTTTCAACTAAAGGAATACCCAAGATTAAATCGCCAAGAGGGAAAGAGTCGGGGTCTCTCGGCCTCGCGGGGGACGACGGGGAGACTCGTCCCCCCCTCGGTCCCACCGTCGGCTCCGACCTAAAAAAAATATAAATAAAACAAAATTAAAAACAAATTAACAAAAAATAAACATGATAAAAAAAGCAACATGTGGCACTTGCGCTCTTCTATTGGAGTTTTAGTTAACACGTCATACTGCAGGTTAGACGATGTGTTCAGCGATAATTTCGATTATCATAAACAGTTATCTGAAATTGGGGAAAAATAACTCTAATATTATAATATATATATATATATATTATATATAATATATATATATATATAGTATATATATATATATATATATAATATATATATACTATATATATATAAGAAAAAAGGTAGAAATAATAATAAAAAAACTTTTGGAATGTGATTTTATAAATAATTATAATTGTTGCCAAACGTACGATATGGTGAAGTAAAACAACAACCTTTTCTAAATGTAAACATAAGAATTAAACGCCATTACAGATTACTAATTAGTCTTGCAGTGAGGTTGTAGCATAAAATTTAAGTACGATATACAAAATGTTACTTATGGGCCTGGCTTGTTGTTGAAGCATTATTCCTTTATTCATTATGAATTATTTCTTTTTCACGTGGTCATTTAATCACATTATAGGTGCGTATGCGGTAATAATTCTGCGAATATTTTTACGATTTTTCAAGCAGTGTCCAAGAATAGTTATACAATTTGGATTTAAGAAATAAAGAAGCTGCTTTAAGCGTCACATCCTAAAATTTTTATAATACAATACTTTAATATTAAACACCTTATTAATTGATATATATTTGTACACAAATTATTACGTATTATTTTAGTAATTTCTGATTGATTGAGTGTTAAATAAATCAAATTAAATATTTAATCGTATTTTCGTAGATTCCAATAATTTCCAAGGAGGTTTAGACTGAGTCGTAACTACCTAAAGATAAAGAATGGTTTCGTGACAAAAGACTTAAATGAAAAACAAAAAATATCGCACAACTACATTGAAACTTTTATATTTTTAATTAAAGAAGTTCATTTTGAAAACATACCCTCAACTTCCCTGGATAGTACAGAGGGATCCCAAATGTTCTTAACTGAAGAAGGTGAAACGGTCAAAACTGCTGTAAAAAAGAATATATGTAATTTTTTGCTGCCAACTAAATATTACCTCGTAGTATATTGGAACTTATATACTGTTTATATATATGATGATATATATATATATATATATATATATATAATATATATATAATATATATATATATATTATAATATATTAATTAATATTATATATTGTGTATATTGGGAATAAAAGCTGTTGGAATTATGTGCAGATAGAGATATGATAATTGGAAAGCGCACATGGTTTTACTAAAAAGTATTCACAAACATTTACCCTGGGTTAGTGGAGTGACCAGTAATCGCGCTCTGCTTAACTATGTTTGTGTAAAACAAATGGAAAAAGATAAGTTGCTGGATGTGAACGTCTTGAAGGGAGTAGCTGGTGGCCGCTGGTGGTATATCCTACCATTCATCACAGAATCATAGTTGAGGGTGGAAGAAAATCGGAATTTGGGGGGAGCGTAGAAGTTAGAAGAGTAGAAAAATTAGAAAATGAAAAACTTTTAATGGATACGAATGGTTATTAGAAGAAAAATGGAGAGTAATAAAGAGATTGGAGTAGAGGAAGGGTGGAATCATTCTAATTAAGGTAACAATTTTACTTTTCCCACCAATATTTTTTTACGTTGGATAATTGCCTTGTAACAACACTATTAAGCTCATTGTCAAATGTTTACTTCTGACAAAGGGAAATTGATTTATCCATGTCTGGATCTTGACTACCAAAGATTCTTTCGGACTCAAGAATAGAGTTGGTGACACAAGAAAAAGAATTGCCTTATGTTTAGGTTGCCTCCAACGTTCTATTCTCCATATCGGACATTTGAGAGTTTATTTTTGACCGAGGGTGGAGATGCCATGTTCAAATTTGAAGCCTCTCGTTGGGGCTAAGAGAGTAATCAAGTCTTAAAATTAATACCTTAATATTAACTATATGTAAGGATTAAACCTAACAAAACTAAGTTTATCAAAGACCCGAGCAAAAAAAAAAAAAAAAAAAAAAATGCAATCGCAGAGAGCCAAACACTGCTTGTGAATGGCAGAATATCAAAAGGAAGGACAATCTCTTGCCCTTTGAAAGTTCAAAGTTATCAAAAAGAAACCATATTTTAAGGCCAACCAATTTTCAATTATGTTAATCACAAATGTGAAAAACTAGTTTCAAGAATTTATATATCTATATGCTATGAAAGTTAAAAAGTTTTTTTCCAATAATAGATGACAAACTAAATCAGAAATGTCAAGAGTAAATATTTAATAACAAATACGCCAAATAAATGTAAGGCGTGAAAAGGACGATCACTAATGTGTAAATCCAAAGAAAATTTAATTAAAAAATGTAAATAATTGCGTACAAATATTAGAAAAAGAAGAAATGACTCACTAAAGTACGAATAAATATGTAGGTAGGCCCACAAGACAATATGTTAAATTTGCAAACTACTATAAAATATTATTTTTTAAAAAAATAGACAGGTCATGTCGACTATCTGCGTCCAGTTAAGCTCAGGCCAATTTTTTTAAAAAAATCTACGTAATCGAATAAAGTGTTGAAAGATCTCTTGGTGACGCACAATAAATTACATTATATATACGTTATGTAAAGGTTATGTTTGAGTTTAGCGAGTTTACATTGGTTTAAACGATATATATGTTAGAAAAGGTAATGAGTTTAGTTTACTTTTTTTTTGTTTTTTTTTTGTTTTTTGAGGTGTGAAGCTGTTTTTATGCTAAAGTTTCAATTTGACTACGCATTTTCGCTTTCAATTTTATGAAATGTGTTCGAATTCCTCTAATTGATATGTATATGGAGATGGAGGCAGATAATCGACATGATCCAAATCAGGGATGGCAATTTTAGTGATTTTTTTGATTTTTTTAAAAAAAATCAATTTGTGATTTTTTTGATTTTTTTGATATTTTTGATTTTTTGGATTCGTAACGTCACGCGAAATATAATTGGCAAGTTACAAATTATATATCGCGTGACGTTACGAATCTGAAAAAATAGAAAAATATAAAAAAAATCAAAAAAATCACAAATTGATTTTTTTTAAAAAAATCAAAAAAATCACTAAAATTGCCATCCCTGATCCAAATAGACTTGGTGAAGGTTCGATGTAGGCATAATGAGTAGTTAACTATTTAAGTAGACTCTTGGCAAAAAAAAAATAAATAATAAAAATAAGCTATTTAACAAATGTTGAATAGATAAATTTCAAACGAAATGTAATTAGTCTTCAACCTAATATAAATATTTACAAAAGTTTTAAGTCGGCTTTTTTGCTAAGACGCCTATAATTTGTAACAATGATATAGGTATATGTAACCCGACACTATACCAAGTAATTAAAATTAATATATTTTATGCCTTTATTAGTTGGATAGATTTCGGTTGGTGCATGTAAGCTCTTAGGCCAACTACATAAAAGTCATTTACTAAATAGCAAATAAAAGACTGATGAACTTTAATCTAATAATACGTATAATGGGAGTTTAAATAGGCTTTTTAAAAAGGCCTAACGGTCTAATGCGTAATATCTTAATGTTACACATTAGTATTTTAGTACACGTGGGTTCTTGTTCTCCCCGACAATATACTAAGAAATTTTTTTAAACATATAAATATAATGTCGAAGGGAATTTATTTTGAATAGGCTCCAAATTTGGGTCTATTTGTTTTTCATATTAAATATATAAAAATGGTTTTAAATATTTATTTTTAAAATATCGAAAATATCTTTTCTTTAACCTTACAAATTTTAAATTTCTTTATACTTTTTAATTGGACGAATCTGAAAATGAATATTTTCCCATTTGAAGTTTTCATAATATATATATATATATATATATATCAAATTTTAAAGGGGTCATATATATATATATATATATTATATATATATATATATTATATAATATAATATATATATAATATATATATATATAATATAAATTTTAAATGGTCCGGAATTATATATATATATATATATAATATATATTATTATATATATTATTATTATAATATATATTATATTATATATATATATATATATAGATATATATAAAATATAAAATATATATATATATATATATATATATATTATATATATATATATATATATATATATATATATATATATATATATATATATAAATATTTAAAGTTTTCCTAATAGATAATATTATATTATGTCTATATACATATATATATTCTATTTATATAAGATTATATATATATAATATATATATATATATATATATATTATATATATATATATATATATATGATAGAGCCAAGATCAGCCCTCTTCAAGACTCTAACACAATTAAATCAATGAAAAACTCCAAAGCCGAGGGGCCAGACAAAATATCCAATATACACTTAAAGCATTTAGGTTCAATTGTAATTGCTGCCCTCACAGCAGCATCCACAACTATGGCTAGATAATATTATCCTACCAATCTGAAAGCAAGCACATATAATCCACATCATTAATACAAATAAACCACCCCTCAAGACCCATCCTGTTACAGGTCTATCTCTTTACTTTCCACATAATTTACAGCCTTTGAGAAACTCATTTTACAAAAAATACAGCATCTTTTCCCCTCCTCCAATGTCCAGCATGGCTTCTAAGTTCAACAATCCACCACAACTCTCCTTATAGAGTTTACCCAAAACATACTGTCGTGCTTCAACCAAACCCAACCACCCCTTAGAACAATCTTTGAAGTCTTGCTGTTATGTGTACACAGTTTGTGTGTGCATATATGTATTATTATATATATTATTTTTATATATTATTTTCTAGAGTAAATAGTTTGTTCCGCTGGAGTTGTATTTAAGTCAAGAAGTCTTTTTAGCCCTATACATATATATTATATATATACCTTTTTTTTACCTTCTCACCCCTAAGACTGTCCATACAACACACACACACATCGTTATATATATATATATATATATATATATATTATAATATATATATATATATATATATATATATATATATATATATATAATATATATATATTATATATATATATATATATATATATATATATATATATATATATATATTACAGACTTATTGAATTATGCACTGCACAATTTACCAAATAAAACCCACCTGATGTAGCATTTACATTTTCTTCCACTTTCCAAAGTCCCCATGATTATTAGGAACAGTGCATGTTGAAGTAAGATTAAATGGGGGTCGCATTGGTGGCCAATAGCACTTTTAGCCATTCTTTAAATAAGACCCATGTTCTTGGACACTACAGCCCAAATGCCTTGTAAAAAAAACCTCTTACAAATTTTATTAATTTTGGGAGAAGGAAATTCATTTATATTTTTGAAAAGAATTAGCCTTTGAAGATCTTTTTTCAAAGAGTTAAATAACATTAATTAGATATGATAAGAAACTCATGATTTGCAATGGATATATTAATATATATATATTATATTATATATAAATTATATATATATATATATTATATAATATATTATATATTAGATTATATATATAATATATATTTATAATATATATATATATTATATTATATATTTCTAATTTATTTACTGTGCTTTTATCACTTTTCATTATTAATATTTTATTATGCCGCCAAAAAATTTGCTTTATCAATTACTTTATATTTTATGAATAATTTTAATTGCTACAAAGAAATCTCCGTGAGGGATCAAGATTCCCTTGGAATGGAATGAGAAGATGTAGGACAAACAAACTTTGTTTTGTGTCTGTTTGAACCTTAAATATCCCGATCTTGACCTAATCTTCTCGGTAGCAAAAATTTCTTTTCATATTTATCCTTCACAGATTTTGAAAGTTCTCGCAAAGCATTGATGTTTTGAATCCAACCATTAATACAGCTGAATTTCTAGGAATGTCTTTGCCATTTGAATCTAAGAATTTCCAAGTCTTTATCCAACTTTCAATTTCTTGTAAGAAATTCCATGAATAAGAGTTCTTTTCGAACCCTTTGTTATAAGGAGACGATGGAGGATTGTTAGATGAATTGATATCAAAAAGATCATTCGTCTGTTGACAAAATTTTGATGTAGGCAAAGCATCGTTTTCTATTTTTCCATCTGTAATTAATGATAATATAGCCGAATCCATTGATTTGCTTATGACTTGAGCAGCAAGCGTGACTATAATCATACCTCCAAATGGAGGAATAAATAAGTGACTTTTGGTGTGTACCTATAAATATTATCTTGACAATGATAGTACGTTGATTTGATATAGGACCATTGTGCAATGCCAACAGAAGTACAAATTTTATACTTGTATGATATATTGCGATTTGATTTTAGTAAATGAGGTGCACCTGCAAAGACATATCTTCTGATCTTCAAACAAAATATAGTTTGTCAAAATTAACTCCCTCCTTAAAAGCGCATACGAAATTCCTACCTTGATCTGCTGTTAATCACATAATCTAATAACATAATCTTTATATTTATTTATTGTAAAGAAATTTTAGTAATATCCTGTAAATTTAAAAATAAAAAAAAATTAATCAATATTCAAAAGTAAATCAACAATTCATATCTTATCATAAAAGAAAAAAAGAATTTCCCGAAGTAGGATACATCGGTTAAGGCCTTACACATTACCCTAGTTCTATTTAAGCGGCCTTACAATAAGTGTTTCCCGGAAATCTACATATTTGAATTAAATCAAGTATGGAAAATGACAAAACCATGTCGTTCGCAAGACATAACCA
>JABUQX010032199.1:35000-37692 GCA_015478945.1 Trachelipus rathkii
ACCACAGATGTACGCACCGCCAAACATTACATAGCATTAGAATACCACAAATCTCCGGTTTACGAGTAAACGACGCGTCAAACAACGTCACGTGGTTTATCTTACATCATCGTAACTTTGAAACGAAGCCTCATACAACATAGCTTATTTAACAATAAATGTTCCTTATCGTTTTGCTCTATCAGCCCTCCGAGTTTGTCGCAGAGGTTTATATATATATATATAATATATATATATATATATATATATATATATTATATATATATATATATATATATATATATATATATATTATATATTATATTTATATCAGTGGCGGCTCGTGAACCAAAAACATTGGGGAGGCACTTCAATTATATATATATATATATAAATATATATATAATATATATATATAATAATATGTATATATATATATAATATATATATATATATATATTATATATTATATATATAATAACAGGGCCACTCCTACACTCGTGCTACTCGTGCTTAGCACGAGTTATATTATAAGAAATGAACGATATTCTTAAATTTTTGCAGTTATGATAAAATTCTCTTATTTTTTTGTGAAAAATAGTCATCTGAAAGAATACATTTACATTGTATAAATGAAAGATTATGTAAAATTTAAACAAAAAGGTGTAAGCATCATCGCCATTTAGAAAAACCCTATTTTTAATCAATTATAAATTGTAACGCTCGTACCTCTCCAAAAATACAGAGAGCAAATTTCAAGACGGTATACAATACATATTTGTGAATTTAATTTTTTTACAATTGTTTTTTTTTCCTGTCTAAGAATCTAATAAAACACTTGTTTAATTTAAGAAAAAAATTAAAATAAACATTTACTTGTTCTTAATGCTCATTTCGGATAAAAATAATTCATTTATATTTAAATTCTAATACTGAATTGAAAGGAAAACTAAGATACCATAAAACCCAATTATATGCTAAAGAGAACTGTAGGAATGATAACTCAAATATTTTATTAATAATTATTTTGTTATTATATATAAAATAAATAAATAAATAAATGAATTATGAACTAGATGCTGAATAAATAATGTGCTTTTTTCTTTTTTTTAGCTGAGTTTGATATAATATAGCACCTTGCCTCCGTAGAAGTCCTTTAAAGAAGAAACTTTGGCCTCCAAGGCCCCGTGTCCTGCATTTTTGTAGCGAAAATGTTTATGATTTCCTGTTGTATAAAGTTTGTAACATTTTTTTAAAGTTTTAATTGATTTATTAATTTAATGTATGAACTAAGGAATAGGGTAAATATGTGTATATCGTTTTCTATTATATATTCGAAAATTAAAGGTTTATTTTGTCCTCCTTCTCCATTGAAAATTGCTAAGTTTACACAGAAAAGGTTTATTATTAAAAAGATTCAAAATTACAACTAATTATAAAGATACTTTAGTAAAATTAGTATAAACTCTTTATCAATCTCTCTCTCTCTCTCTCTCTCTCTCGCTCTCTCTCTCTCTCTCTCTCTCTCTCTCGTCTCTCTTCATATATATATATATATATATATATATATATATATATATATATATATATATTATAATGTATAAATATATTATATATAAAAATATAATATTAATACTTATAATTATATAATGTATATATATATATTAAATGAAATTTTTTTTATGATTTAATTTTTAAAAATTGGATTTCTTGCCAAATTCGAAGAGGTTAAGGCTTGTGGAAAAATCCTCATAAAATAAGACAAATAAGAATAAGGTTCTTATTACTTTGCCATGTGACAACCAGTTGATTTTGAAAGTGCATATAATATATGCTTTCTTTAGGAGGCACCCAAATCAAAAATTACCTCCAACAGTCAAAGATAATCCTTATGAAATAATAATTGATTTTGCAAGAGATATAAAATATTTACTTGTAAGTAAATCTCGCGTCTTGATATAACATTTTAAACATTATTTTTAATAAGTTAATAAATAAGTAAATTGAATTTTTATATTATTATTGTTACTTTTATTTTTTATATATAATAATAATTAATTTTTAGAGGTAAGGCCCGGTCACTCCTGTGTGCTCCCCCGTAAAAGCACGCTGATCACTGATAATATATATAAATATATATTATATATATAATATATATATATATATATATATATATATATATATATATATATAAATATATTAATATATATTTAATATATATAATATATACAGAATGGTCATTAAAAATTACTCAATTATTTACCATAATAACTCCCATTATAAAGATGCCAAATAATATTTATTTTATATGCATTTAATTTCAAATGGAGTGAGTAGAAAAAACATCCTATTACAATTTTTATCAATTAAAGATGAGGATGCGGAATATGCGGATTATGTGCCGTATTAATGTGAGAGGTGCTTAATAGCTGGATGCGATTGTTGCTAGTTAAGTGAAGGATGCGGTAGTTCCGCATAATGCAGGTAATATGCGGTATATGCGATATGATCTATGTCATTGTGATCTCAATCACTTAAATATATATATAATATATTATATTTAATTAATATTATATATATATGAATATATAATATATATATAGATAATATATAATATAATATATATAATTTAATTAATAAGATTATATATATATATTAATATATATTATATTAAATATATTAATATCTATATATATATCATATATATAGTAAT
>JABUQX010032200.1:10000-39343 GCA_015478945.1 Trachelipus rathkii
ATGAAGAAGATTGTGAGGATTTGCAGATGCTAAATTGTTTTCACTCCTTCTGTATAAATTGATTTAATATATTATATTATAGATATTGGTAATTTCATTATTCTAATATTAACTATGCAATAATAAATATAATAATATCAAAGTTATAATATTACATTATTCTAAAAATCTATTCAACTTCGATATTATTTATACTTATACGTACTAACAAAGCATAATTATAGTATATATTTAGTTATTACAAAGCTAAATTTATATATTATGTATATTATACAAAAAAATATAGACTAAAATAAAAATATTAAGGTAATTTAAAATATTATCTCACATTGCGCTAAGAGCTGTAGAGTAACGGAGCCACCGCTAACAACGTTTGGCTCAATGACAGTCTGCCTCATCCCGGAGCTCGCGCCTGTTCCTATCTCAAATGGAAAGTGACACTCTGCCTCGCACGCGCGCGCCCATTGGAACAGCACAAACGCACATTGTAACTCTAACCGTGAATATTCAATCACGTCGACCACCTCGCACAAGGTATGTGTCCATTGACAGAGAGGGTAAGCCAAGAGCTGACGCCACCAAAGGCTGCAGGTGTTCACTCAGGGACAGGTGCACTACTGATAGTTGCATCTGTTTAATCTTTACTGTTAAACCAAATACAGTGGAATTCCAAACACCCTCTCATTTCAACCTATGATCACTTAAAATCTTTACCCTCCGTAATCTCCCTCTATCTTTCGTCGAGTGGGCTGTAACACTGAGTGCACTCTCTCCTCCGGTCGGGAGATGTCGAGTAGTAAGAAATCTGCGACTCGACCCACTCTTGCAACAAAATACCAACTATATCTTCCTACGCACAAAGATTTATAAGATTTAAAGATTAGAGCAATTACAAAGTGTAAATTATGACCGAGCAATAGAAATGGTTTAAGTATCGAAACCATGAGCGATCTTTGCAACTCTCTCACATCTTCCCGAACCCTCGCCTACGAGAAATAGATAACCGGCTTCACCTGCGCAAGGTAACGCCCCCAAAACTCGACCCACTATATTTCACCTGACCTCTAAACATCCTCCGACCAATCACCTGCCTCAACGAATACACCCCAAGACCCACTCAAGATAATATCTCGATTTACATGGATTTAGAGATATTAAACGTTTAATCTAATAAATCTCATACAGAGACTCACTAACAGTAAGACTATCTAATAAAAAATAGACTAATAGTAAAATTTCAAAAAACTTATTTAAAAAACAGACGAAAAAAAATACTTATTATCGCGCAAGACAGCATGCCATCTGACATATCTTGGGCTCCCCTCCGACTCTTTCTACCGCTTGGCATTGTTTTCACAACGCATTAGTGACATTCCTTCCAGACACGCGATCCTCCAAACCCCAACCTTCTAAGAGAGTAACTGTACATTAACAATCATCACCTCTACCACAAATAAACACAACCCCGTAACACCTTGCTACCACACTATTCCTTCGATCAGGGATAGCATTAATAAAAAGCACTAATCCTGCTTCCAATCACTATCGAACAAGACCCACCTTAAAACATCTTTCAACTCTGTATTCGACCGAGCCTAAACGAAATAGTTATGCAACTTCAACTCCAAATGCCCCAGCCAACCAGAACCACCTACAGGGCAGCAACATTGCCGTTATAACCCAAATAGCTTGCAACTTTTCTCACAATTTCGCGCAATCTCATCCATCGACGTATGCGATCTTAACGACCTCACTAACAATCTAAGCCTGCGTAAAAGAACTACCCACTTACCACCTATGATCCCCCCGCAGTTATCACAAATAAAATCCTCAACACGCGTAATCTAGGAATCCCCCCTTAAAAATCTCAATTCCAAAAGAGCCTTCTCGCTACCATCCCAGAAAACCTCCTTCCCTATCCCTAAAGCACACACCAAGTGGCTCCTTTCCTTTATGGCCAGGTGACATCCCCAACCCGAGACCGCGATTAGAATAGTACTGAATTCCTAACACAAACTTACATGCTCTACTGCATACACTGGCGGGACAATTTAATCGTGTGCTTCTTACACCTGGAATCATTACACATTTTTGCATCATTCAACCACCTCGTACATGTGCAGCCTTCTACGGATAAAGAAAAGAGTCAACCTTTATATTATGTAGTACTATATAGAACATATATATGCTGGCCACCACCCCATATTCTGCGCTGCTTACTATATTTTCTCTACCTTACTGTAATCTTCTTTCAATGTCATCATTGCTTCAGAACCTATCGCGGTTCTTCGGCTATACGTATTACTATTTATTAGCTATTGACTATCAAATCAGCACAGCTAACCAGCATCTTACAAGAGAGAGAGATCTCAACTCTGTTCCGAGGCATTCACCCCATAGAAACGGTTTGCACTTCACTCGTATCTAGGAGAGACATCTATCTCATAGTTACCAGATTTGAGCATAAGCATACAGGAGAGTCGAGTGAGTCAATTAGTTATTAGTATATTCCTCAGACAAGACGACCAATTCATCTCGCTTACCTGGATCACACTCTCTATATACATCTATCTAAATAATCTATCCGATTTGAGTACACAAGATTATAGAGTCTACACTCTTCTATATTAACCTCCATATTATAAGGGCCGAGCAAGAGACATATTTCCTCATACATAATACCATCTCTGATAGTTCTTTCTACATCTGAATTATTAGACTCATACTCATTAATACCATAGTACAACATGCACTCTTCGCGGAGAGCATACTTGAGCTGTCCTCTTATACTCCATAGAACAATCTCGTCCCATCAACAGCCTAGCTAGGAATAAACATCACTCAAATTAACACAAATAACAATATAACATCCCATACATATACTAGCCCAATAATCTCTTAATTCTCATAATCCTTTCACTAGATCTCCAGCGAATCACTCTATTAAAAGTTATATTTCGTCAAGACTATGATTCTACTTTAACTCTTTCAAGTACACACTCTATCCTAGATGAGATATAATTATTACTATAATGATGTACTGTGTCTAAATATCTATCTAGAAAATATTAAATAACATCAGACACAACTTACGCCTCTCTCTTCCTATCTAACATCATATACGGTCTAGGCAGGAGTCAGAGTGACCTCCTTAGCGTCTGACATTAATACTGTACTCCTTTTACTCTTTCCCACATACTACCACATAATCAGACCAGAGCCTCGTCAAGTTGATATAATGAGTAATGAAGCGTCCTTATCATTTCTCTACAGTTAAGATATATTCACACTCTTCCTGCTCCTACATTACTATACCTAAATCATATATCGTTCAATACATATATACATATACAATACATCATATGAAAATACGCTTCTTTCTTTTCAATGAGATTAAACCTCCTTTTTCCATCTATCATACAAATATCCCTTAATACACGTATAAACAGGATAGTGTCAAGAGAGAACTGTATCTACAAAACCTTAAATGTATATCCTGACCAATACATTATAATACCAGTGTTCTTACAGAGTTAGTGCTACCAACTCGTTTATCTATACTCATTGATCAATTTTATAACTAGATGCACACTATCTGTTTACGGGTGCACACATAATAAGAAATTCAGCATCTTTTATATATTATATCACAGCATATAGGATGCGTCTCTGAGCGATAACATCTTCGCTGTATTATGCCACTATCATAAGACATACTCAACAGAGTTGATATCGCACTTCAATATCTGTGTACTCACCACAGCTATGAGAGCATGATCTATTACATAACTGAGAGAACTCTGAGAAATAGACTGATCCTTTCACACTACACTACCCCTCACGTCTTGATGCGGCGCCGCACATATGTCTGTCACTCAACATACTCTATACTATCATAAGATAAATAAACTTGCTTGAAAGAAATACTATATTTTATAGAACACATATAAATCTCCTCTTATAATTTGTGTACCTACACATATCTATATATCACCCTGTCCTCTATGATTATGATGCTCACCTCAACAGGATGATCTCACACAACCAACCTTTCTCTACTAGAGTCGTGAAACAAGGCACACTACAAAATCTCCACTCCAACCTACTATAAGCGCGAGATAACTCATCATTCGAAAATGGCTATCGAACCAACCTCCTACTAAGATAGTTCCATATTCACTATATAGCAATAATCATTGACACATTGAATTACTTTTAACTTGACATGATATCGAAATTAAGGGCACTTATGAAATGATCCCATCACAATGTGACTCTGTAAGATCATCACAATTACTGTAACGTTATGGGTAATTTCCTCATTACTTTCCTTTTCGACGTTCATAGCCATAAAATTTTATTATATTATAAACGTATAAAATAAGTCGTCCTCTCATATTAACTTATCATTTCTTCTGACTTCATACTCTACGTATCACTTTTAGAAGAGAGTGATTACCGTCTGTATAAGAGTTCGTCACTGTGATGATCTAACGTAATTGCTATATCGATAATACATCTATGTATAACATCTGCCGCACTCTACTTATTTTCTTTATATATATATCTATAATTTTTATGTTCTACACATATTCTCTTCACCGGTCAGGAGTATCAGTAACCCACTCGCTAATGAGATGTTGGTATCTAATCAGTTTAATAAGCATTCACTAGCATTGCTTCACCACACTAAGAATTCTAACTACAAATTAAAGATTAAAGCTTACTAAAGTAAAATGTGATGAGAAGCATGGTCTCTTAATCTTCTCAATAGCACGTAGTCGACAAGTATATTAGATATGTCTCCTATTGAACTATACTTCTACTGATCTATAGAGATTAGAAGCTCACTTGACCATATATAATATAAATGATGTTCCAACATCAAGAGCTTAGAGGCGATTCATTTATATACTATACCTCTACTTCGACTCAATTTTGTGTTCCGACAATCACCAATTCCAATCGATTTTTATATTGGAGAAGCAATGAGCGCTAGGCATATTACGCCTATGCATAATAGCAATCTATAGTCTTTATAGACTTCTACACACTAGACATCAACACAAATAAAACGATAAATTTACCTATTGCCAACAATATAACTACAAGTAACGCCTAAGTAAAAATGATATAGTAAACAACTTAATCAATGATCTTAACTCCATTAATTATGAACAACTTAACAGCATCAAACTACTGCGACAATATAAGCATGCACTCACACATAAATATCCTCAACCTTTCATAAGTTACCACAATCATCACTTTCATAACAACGTATCTGCTAAGACTACTACCACTTTATCTCTAATAACTTATTATCCTTATCCAATATTATCATAACAAAATTACCAGATTCGTTTTATCCTGTAGACATACAAATCATATCCACACTCTTCACTCCACTTAAAACAGTAACTACGGTCGAAAATTATTCAGGGAGCGAGCTATATAGACAACAGCCGCGCGATCTATGTACCGATATCGTATCTTTAAATCAACTCGTTAAATATTTTTTACCTTTCCTCATCCGAGCATCTATTCTCCGATTCAACATATATCGTAACGAATCTCTATCGAGCATCACTTATTAAACCGATATCCATCCAAATAAACTGATACCCTACTTAAATCATCAACATCCCCGTCAACGCGTAAACCTAAACTTAATTTAAGTAATCTTATAAAAAAAACTTTTATTATCTGAGATACAAGCATAGAGGTAAATAACATCTGTGTATTAGTAATTTCGAAATTATCGTATAAGTCGAATTACACATTCTTTTATCCATTCATCTTTACAACTTTATATAACCACTCACCAGAGACTCATGAGCTCATATGCTATCCCTATTACCATTCATCTCTTCCAGGCTCTACTCTAATCACAGTATTATAAGTAAATAGTTTAAATCACAATAAAGGTAATATGTGAAAAATTAATCAAGACATGATTCCGTAGTGCGCCCATGATATTTAGTTTCTCCGCTAAACAACAAATGCACTGAATTGACCATAAAAAATTCTACTAACGTAATTAAATAACTAGAACAATATAATTATAATCAATACATCAGTATCAATAACACTCAAGTCCTACTCAGAATTACATGTACAAAAAGCAATTCAAGTCCCAACCGGAGATGTCCACGCACAACGACAACGCCGCCCCTATGATCCTTCCATAACATTTACAGGAGTCCGCACCGACATAAGAGATCCTCGAACATCTGCTCTTCATCTCAGATTTATACTACTACTCACTCTCAACATCATACACTTCTATTAGACACCTATCTCGGAGAGAGATACCTCGTGCTATTTTATCAGAATCTGCGAGAGTGTAAGTATACAGGTCTATTGGTAGAAAACAAACCTAGATCATAACTTCGCAATACACTTATCATATTCACCTCCATTTTTAGAATATCAGCGATTTATTATGGAGAGAATATTGCCCGTCTTATTCTACGAAAATCACCCTGGAGATCTGATGACCTTAAGATGCCGTATCTGAATCTACAGTCACGAAACACCACATGACCGCTATAAATATGACACCATCACTAGTCACGCATCCCTCACCTCCTACTCTCACCCCTCATTATCCTTCATATACTTAATATTGTCTCTATGTATATGTCATAGAGATAATTCTACTTTTTTCAGTCTAGTACTGAACATCGGCTTACTTATTATTTTTTATCACTGCAAACATCTCAAAAGGTAACAAAAGTAACAAAGGTAACATTTTGATATGTATATACATCTTGAATGTGTTCTCTACATTATAGATCTTTCACCTGTACATCTAATTCTATCCCGGCATCACTGCGATATAACCTCGACCCTTCATCAATATCTATAACACAACTCACATTTATTATCTCCTAAATCTGAGTCAATCTTTAACATTCATAGACATGTCGACCACATTCACTCAGACTATATTTAATATATTATCACTTACATTTACATCTATAATCTCTCCATCAATGTCACAGACCTCATAAGAAATTATCCCTCTATGCACGGGAATGAGAGCGAGCGAGGTGTCTCACGAATACTGAGTAAAATAAGACATGTCATCTTATATATAAAAATACATTCGAACTCTACATCTATATCTACCCTCTAAAAATACCTTTCTGACCTGTGCCATAGTCATAGTTATGAGGACGGTACATCTCTTAGCGTGTCATCTCTGTTGATACAATATTAAAAACATCCTTGGCTCTATAACATTATAAAAAAAAATATTGACTCTCGAATAATATTCATCTAATCTATCATGCGTTAATGTAACTAGGGGCAATTATAAAGAAAACTGAGATACGTATCTTGAGATTCTATGATGTATCAATGGAGATCTCTTCTTTTTCACTATTCTCAAGATTACTCCAGGTCTCATGCGGCTTGTTCCACTATAGTGCTCGTAGAGAATAAGCATATTACTGGTGCGAGAGGATCACACACTGCTGTGAGCCGAGCTATTATATGGATACAGGGTTGACTGACACTGAGAGAGCAAAACTCGTATCCTGACCGTGGGGTATGCTACACGTGAGCCATACAAACGTGCCTACACAAAACGCTCCAACTTCGCGCGAGTTACATACTCACCTCTATACGTGAGCGTCGTCCTAGAGAGAATCCGGTAGTTCGGACTTCCTGCTTCCTCATAGAGCATGTGCAGCGTAGCCTAGGGTTCGCGCGGGGAGCATTCTCCACTATGGCATACCAGACGTTTATCGAGTACGTTCATTGACTACACGATATATAGAGAGACAGCGAGAGGATTGATTGAGTTCCCAAAGAGTATTTGGCAGACATCAGAAATGTGCATTGAGTATGATAGAGTGTAGGATACAGGAAGTTGTATGTTACTATTTGTTTATATACTTATACTCAGTGAAGTAGTGATATTATAGAACTATCGACTTCCTTCAAGAATCTCATATAAGTGTTTTATTTGAGATATTTAATATATACTTACCTCCATACCATTAATACATGATACTGTCTTATTTGAGATCATCAGCTAACGCAGGATGAAAATATATTGGTTATGTACCAATCCATCACTCCACTGTGTATAGGCTCATCTCTACAGATGTAGTATGATGAGGTAGATAATTAAGAGATATAAATAAAAAAATAAATCATCAATATTGTAATGAGAACGCGATTAACGTTAACGTTAACTGTTAATAATTGCAACATAATCTCAATTGAGCTATACCGATATAACTTCTGTTAATCGTAATTCAATATGCTCGTTATATTAATTTTTTGTGTAACGATATAAGAGTTAACCTATTCATAAGTATATTAGTTAATTTAATTTCATATACTGAATCTATTTAACTGATAGAGTTAATAATCAGTTGGATTTTTTTCTGAAAGTTATAGAAAATTTTTCTAATATATAACTATCTAATATGAGATTTGAGAAAGATACTTCAGTGTATCTAATATATAACTAAATATCGATAAAAAAAGGTCAGTCCTATTATGTCCGAAAAGAGGTGTTAAAATCATATGTATGGAAATATATATAACAAGAGTGAGATGACCTTAGAAGGGGTGGAAGGAAATGGCTTAAAGTAATAATAGGTTATAATAATATGTACTTGTACTTTAATTTAAAACGTTCACTTTTAAAAGTCTGTTTTAAAGTTTTCCAAATGAGAATATGCATAAATGATCATAGATTATTAGTATGGTGTCAGAGAATATAAGGGAAAAGAGGAAAGAAAGTACCATGATAATATAAGATTGGGATATTTATATTAAATAATAGAGTAAGCATTTAGTATAATCTTTTGAGTGTTATGATCTAAGGTGAAGTTGTAATAGGGAGATTAATAACATCAAATACATTTAATTTGAAGATGAGTGACCATAGCAAATGATAAGATTAACTTTATTCTATATCACTGGAATAAAGAGAAATGGGGAAGTAAATAGACACAATGGAGGATTTTAATGATGAGGTTCGTCTGGAAATATATAGGGTTCAGATGATTAGTGGAACTCAAGTGAGGAGTTAAGTGACTACTAATGCAATAGCTACTGACCTTGAGCACCTAGATGGAGAGCTAAAGTGAAAGATGACAGCGTAGTAAATATTGGTGAATACATATATTATAATAAATATGAAGATATAATAATAATTTTATGCACATCTGGACGAAAAGATAACATTATAAAAAAGAATAATTGTACTGTTGGATCTAGATACGAAAAGTCGGCGCTAGATAATTATGGAGTTGTATTGTATAGATTAAAAGTGATAGATAGTAATATACTATGTGTATCTTATAAGGTTTCAGCAGAGGATAGCTAATCTCATTATTTATATAGTAGTGGTATATGCTATACCGGGTTAGGGTGAATTTGTTTGTATTTTGTAGGAATGTGTTTATTTTTTTCTAACAACTTAGTAGCTAGAAAATGTAATTAAAATTTAAACATAAATTTTCTATTTGTAGTATTTTCATCGATAAATTCAGAGTAGAGAAGAGCGTTCTGATAGACGCGAGAGGAATTCATGACTGGTACATGGGCCCTCCACCCGCGCATCATCCTAGCTATCGTCAGTTCGGACCAAGTTACTATCAAAATGTATAGTAATCGGATAATGATACTTTCCATCATAAGTAAGAGAATTGAAAGTATTATATTGTTAATCCTATTAAATATTTTAACATTTCTCCTTTTCTGTATAACTCTCTCTCCTCCGCTCATTCTAACTTACTCTTCTCCTCTCTTTTCATCTTCTTCACTATATATCTCTCGTCTCATCAAACCTCATTGCGTCTCTATGTTGTTGACGGTTCTTATATATCTCACAATTCTCAGTTTCACTTAAGTATCATTGGCATGATAATGAGGATTCACTATAGTTATAGCACCAGTTGCGAAGGTATAGATATTGCACGGGGTGGGGAGTAGGTTAGAAAAATGACGCAATAACTAGGAATTGAACATATGAGGTATATGGTGAGACTATGGATTACGGATGTAAAGTAGTGAATACTGTGTTTTTAAGAAAGACAATGCCTGCTATACTTGTGTCATTTTCCACGTGGTTAAATAGTGTATTAATAATTGACAAAACATTTATCATAACCTTGATCATTATCCTGGTTTCGTCATAGAAAAAAAGATTTCACTGCCTATATATCAATGGTTGTAATGTGAAATTCGTTTGATAGTAGGAGTGTGCTGCTGTGAGAGCATAAAGACATATAAACAGTAATGGTGTCTTATCACAAAGCTAATCATATAACTAAGTCATCAAGGTAAGTTTATATTTAGACTATAAGTATATAGACGATCGGTGCAGTATGTACGGACGAGATATAGAGAATACAATATAAGACATTAACGAGCGCCGACGCTATCAGGGTTTATGGCATAGACAAAGGCAGTTAGATGAGAAGCTCTTTGATAACGAGGATATAAAGCTTTAAAAATAAGTAAAAGGACACGCATAGATTAAAGGTAATTTAATATATGCATTATAATATAAGCTGACTAGCGAGTAGGTTATAGAGCGAGAGAAAGTGCAATGGGAGAGACGAGGCGTGGCGAGCACAATAGTAGTACGTAGTATCGAGACAGATGAAAGAGGAGCTATAACCTAGAAATGGGTGGGCGGTGACGAGAACCGTCTGATCATAGGCCACATCGAGGGTTGGTAAGTAGTGTAGAGTGATACAACTCTAGAGTGAGAGTCTATCATGGAGAGGTGTGGAGAAAAATATACTAGTGTTTGTCATGAGAGTCTACGATCAGATTTCCAGAACTCAGAGAGTTCTGGGATAGTTACGCACTACATGGCACGCGCAGATCTTTTGAGAGACTGCGTTATTGCACTCATTCAGAGGTCATGAATAGGAAAATAAAAAAGGTTTCTGCTTGGTTAAATAACACACAAATATAATATATAAACTAATATATAAAGATAGACTATTGAGATGAGAGAGACAGCGTTGAGATGCGGATAGAGGTGTGCTGGGAGTTAGTTGATCTACAGTTAAGTAGATAGGTATCTGATAGGAAATTCGGGAGTGATAATAGGATATAGATATTGTCAACTCGCAAAGATGAGCTCTCTGTTGATAAGCAAGCTTGGTAATGAATAAGAAGGATACAATATTAGTTAAAACGCTATTAGCATATTTGGAACACAATGAATCGACGACAGAACAATAGGAATCAAGAACGAGGGCGACGCTGCATAGGTTAGACAACACATAGCAGGAGTCTTCAGCAGTATGAGCTCGAGAGTGAGGGTTAATATAAAGTAGAAAAGGTTACAGATGAGTAAGGGGCGTAACTAGACAACTCATAGATGGCAATTAAAGGTAAAAATATGAGGTAAAAATCAAAGGTAAAATCTCATTGCTTTGGAACATAGACGAGAGAGGTAAATTTTGAGGACGTGGAGTGACATGACTTATAATTATTAAATCTGCGTTGGTGCCAGAGAAAGATAGAAAATCAGTTACATGATGAAGGATGGTATGGGTCTATGGTTCGGATATATCTACGTAAGGGATCGAAATAGAATTATACAATAATAGAAATTAATTCTATAAGCGCTAGACGTCTTTGCACCATACCATTAAGTCCACATCCTTGCTTGCGGTTTTTCTACACCTCACCGGCATAACAGCTTGCGATATAATATTGATATACTGGATAACTTTATTCACATTATTCTCCACATACAATTACCATATATTACACTAACTATTTTATTATTATATACCCTAGTATATATTTATTTCTATGTTCTCGATACACTAATAATGCCATACATTAGATCCTCCAAAACATGATTAGATACCATTTAATAACTTGCATCCACTCCTTAACTACAAATAGCTTTTTTACTCACTATATTCGTTTAAGAGTAAATAAATTATACGTAAATACAAAACTTTTTTCTCAATATACATTATATCTTTGTATCTATTTAATCAAATAACAACTAAATTAGTATACTAAATATATATTATTAATTTTTTCATAAATCCAAAGAGTATAAGTCATTTCATTCATGTAATCCTAAAAAAATCTTGAGATACTGGTATTTATTATAATATAAATAAATGATGGGAGATCATCTCTAGTTTCTCTCAGATCAATTAAAGAAATTTAAGATACTAGATACACTTAACAGCTGAAACATTCCGAGAGTGCAATAGGTCAATGATGAATGAGCTATATAATATTTATTACTATATCGTAATGTACTAGATCTCCAAAATCTTCAATCACAGAAGATTTCAGTTCACATACAGATATATTATATTAATTTACGGATAATTATATTATAACTAAATGAGATTAAATACTCTGAATTATTAAGCAATCAAATATTTAACTATTAATGTAATGATAATATATGAAATTGTATAAGAAAACAAAGCTCATATATACGTTATAAATAATTTACATACATAAATAACATTCTTAATAATTAATATTACCTTATTTTTAATATTTCTATTTAGAGTACTATAAACTTATTAGATCCTCATATATATAAATATATTAATTATGTATACATAACTATTCTCAATTCTAACTCTACATTCATCTCTCTCCTTTCTCTCTCTCTCTCACTCTCTCTCTCTATAATCTACATCAACTAATATCTACTATATATTCTCACTTAATCTTCATCTCTTACATCATCTCTTTCACTTCTTCATTCACTTTTACTATTCATAATTTTTATTGATTTATTCCTTGTTATATATACTAATTATACATCTTATTTAATATATATATTCATATATATGATGTTTTACGAACTGAATAATTTTGAGATACTTGATAACACCTTATATATTATAAATTAAACATAAATATACTTATTTATATATATAACTATTATTAATTTATATTATAATATTGTATTATTAATATAATTAACATATTATATATTTTACAATTTTATAAAATTATATATAACTACATATATTATAACATTATTATGCTAATATTATTTAATATATAATGTGAATATAAATATAATCACCTTACTCTAGAAGATATATTAAGATTCCGTAGGATGATATTATATCTGATATATACTGATATATATATATTAATTTATGATTTTATATTAACTATTATATATAGAGTTATTTCACAATTTATATTTACCAAAATCAGTAATTTTTCACCTGAGGAGTATATAATTTTCATACAATTTTTTATTCGAATCTACTTTAAAACTTTAGAATATATATACATAGATGGTTCTATTTCGCACAACACACAAAATGCACATCGAAGTTTTTTTGATTTTTGTAGAAAATTCTTAGCTCATGAATGTCGAATTTCAAAACTTATAATTTATTATTATTTTAGTTGCTAGAGTACTAACATATATTAAAAATGAAAAAACGACTAATGTTGCAATTTTGTGCCAATTAGACCCATCTATGTATAAATTTCAAGTTTGAAGGTAATTCCCGAAAACAAAATTCGCTTTAGGACGTCATGCTCTGATCGAAAAAATTCGAAAAATTAGGTTTGGAAAATGAAAACGCCGAGAAACAATGATTACAGACACAGAAAACACACCCGAAAACGAAGTTTTAGAGGTAAGAAAAAGCTGCGATTTTGCTTTTTTCTCATCAAAATTATGAGAATTTGTAAAGCATTTTGTCCCATTTTATTGGTTTGGGCTAAAATGGGGTTCCAAAACTCTCAAATATTAAATCCATCCTTTTAGTCTTTGCTAGTTTTCTATGATCACTATATTTTTTACGGTATTTGTTGCTATTTAATTGTGTTTTTGAAGTGAGTATGTATACTGTTTAGTTATGGTAGTATTTAGAGTCTTTCAGATGATGAGTGACTAGTAGTAGTTTGAGTACGCGATGGATTCGCTAGAGACTTTACGAAATGTATTATATTAATATGGAGATATATAGTATTAGTTTAATGTCTGGGCTGTTAATTGTTCTTAAGTGAGAATTATTCGTATATCAACTTGGATAATGCTATAATATATTACAATTTTAAATAAATGTAATTTATATATATAAATAGTAAGATAGTATATAGTTGATAGGTGCCTACTCTTACGGGTGTTAGGTGATAGTGTAAGTTTAGATTATTATGTATTATATGAGGTGAGTAAGCTTTGATGATTGTATGAGTTCTTATAGTTATTAGTTAGTCTTGTGATATATCATATATGAGTAGTGCCGTGTGATACGTGAATATAATATATATAATATATAATAATATTAAATTTAATATTAAATAAATAATATAATTAATAATAACTATAATAAATTATGTATATATATCATATACATTACCTTCAATAGGAAATACAATTAAAAAACTTCAAGTAAAAAAAATTAACATCACAATAAGAAATAATTAAATATATAATTCATTACTCACTATTGTAATATCAGTATTAACTTATATATTTAGTAATATAATAATTTTTTAATATTAGCTTCATACTTAACATCATAATGACTCTTTTTAAAGTCACATAGGATAATATATATATATATATATATATATATAACTTAGTAAATATATAAAATATATAATTATATAATTATATATATAATTTATATATTATATATACTATCTTAATCTATTAATATATATATAATATACTATAATTTAATATATATAGTATATATTAATAATAGTATATATAGTATATATTAATATAATAATATCCATATATATATATATTATACTATATATTTATTAATATAATATATTAATAAAATATAAATATATATAATTAATAAATAATTATATAATATTATATTATATATTATCTATAATAAATATATAAATATAATAATATATTATATATATATATATATATATTATATATATTATATTAATATATATAATATATATATATATAATATTAATATTACATATATATATAAATATATATATCAGAATGAGGTTAAAATATAATTAAATCTCTACATCATATATGTCGGCTAAAACATCTTTACTTACAAAAGAATATTATAAACTATATTATATAAAAAGGCCCTACATATTATTATTTATATCTAAATACTATTATTTTAAAATCATACGAACATTATCTCTTATAGCGAAATACCCCCATAAATTAATATTATCTTATTTATACTCAAATACCTATAATTATATTTTCTTTTATCATATAACCCATAGGGTATAAAATCACTCACTGGACAAAGCGCTCAGTTATGAATCATGGGTACCTCTCGCCCATATTCACGACTGGATACATAGGGGACTTCGTATTACCTCACTATCTTACATCACCACGCTCGACCCCAACTGCCTACCTACCTGTCATTAATAAGATTTAATTTTGAGTAGAGTGTTTGATTCTATATAGTTTATGATTTCTTTTATATCACTTTGTAATTCTGTAAGATAAAGGAAGTTACTGATTAATATACAAACAATGTTAATATCCTATGTGTTTAAGATATATATAACACGTAATATAGCATTTGTTAATATCAATAACATTAAAATACCAGATATATTTTGAAATAATACCTTAGTAAAAGAGACACTTATAAACTGGCATTCTATGCCAATACCATATTCATATGTGTCTCAGATAGATATAACAGTATAGTATAGCATTTGTAGATTGCTCTCCACTGTGTAGAGTAGAACAATCTATGATAACAGAGTCCACATCTCAACGACTATTTCTCCTATATAATATTTCTCTAAAGAGGATTATAGCGGAGATTACAGGTATGTAAGCCATTAAAGATCATTTGGGATGAGAATCAAGCCCAATTAGTAGGATAACTACTTCCTCAGAATGTACAAATACTTCCTCTTCTTTATGAAGATTTAATTCAAAATACAGGTACAGGATTCCCTTAATTGTCAGTACATACACAAATAAATATTATGTCATATAATATATATGAAGCGACCAACTTCATAAAACGTAAATTTGGTCTTCTTTATGAATATTAAGTAAAGGTAATTATTTGACCTTTCCTAAAGACGTTCCGAATATATTCATAATCGTAGATAATATATTTGTCTAGTATCATTACGTAAGTTAAATAGATATTACCTAAGCTGATCGATATATAGTTATATATATCGCAATATATAATACATAATAGGAAAATATAGAGATATAGAACTAATAACCTAATATTAGATGCTGGAGAGATGGCTAAGAGAAGTACATTGATAGAATAGAAGGCGCAGTACCGTGAGTGAGTAGATTACCTCCTCACGGTCCTCATACATTATCGCTAAACTTCACTCGATAACAGATTCACAGTGAGAGATTAAGGAGAGCCTTACGTATTACTTGTTTAACACTTACACTCACGATTCACAAATTCTGCCAATCGTCGAGAAGATATGTGAATACACTATAGTACTTAGGTACAATATCCATATTACTTAACTACCGAATAAAGCTAAATCATTGTCAATAATCAGAGATAAAATATATATATTATAATACGTGATAGTACAATCTCTAAAACCACAACTAACAGACGATCACAGGTTAGCAAAGAGCATATTAGCCTTTGCTACGCATACATTCAAAGAAATATGAGTATTTTAGTCGACCTTTCATATTATAATTTGCCTATGATTATTATGCACTCTCAAATATGAAAACGACATGAGTGTACATATTAACACTCATTGGGGAACCAATATAATACTTATATATAAAGATACTGATTAGTACTAATATATATATTAAAAATTATAATACATTATTAATTACCAACTATTTTCTAATATACAATTATACTATATAGATTAACAGAAGCACAAATCACCGATGAGAGAGTTAGCCATAAACGTAGTATTCAGTAACGGTTTCGACGGCTATTAAAGCTACAGCTCAATCATCTAGCTAATTAAGTAATATAAAATATTATAAAATAATATAAATGAACAATGTCAAACTATATTATTTACGATTATATATAAAATATATAATATAAATATATAGAAAATACACATATATATATATAAAAATTACAAAGGCTATTATATCAAACTACTAGTTTAATAAATGTTATTATCAGACCCGATCAATCAGATTCAATCAGATCAATCATATCAAATTGTCTAGGTATCAAATAGCAAATTTATAACTATTTGATTCAGATTAATAATGTAAATGATAAGAGTATAGATACTAATAAAGACACTATTTATTAGCCCTTAAAATATATATCATATAAATTGGTTGCGTATATAATTGGAAACTTTACTATACCTTAAAATATACAAAATTTATATAACAGTATAATATATAATATATAATATAAAATGAAAAATTATAAAAGACATACATAATGAAATAATAAATTATTATAACATATATAAAATTAAATTAAAACTAATTTCTAATTTGATGATAAACACCTGAGAAGAGAAGATCCGGGCACCGTCATTTACGTATGGTTGAGGGTGTATCAGGCTTCACAATCCTTCTATTGATAATTGATAGGACTGGTGGACCTCATCCACGAATACTTTTCTGTGTACCGGCAGAAGTTTCAGTGGGATATGGATCGTCACAGTAATCGAGGGAAGCTCTTGAGGTAGGTTAGCTGATGGCACCTCGAGATATTAAGAGTATATCTTTTTCTGATATAGGCTACATGAGAGAATCGGTAAATTGGTTCACGAGGTAATAAATTTTCACGTCAGTGGGATATGCAATTAAGCGAGTGGAGAAGGATACTGTTCGAGAGTATAGCTGAAAGCAGAAGAGAGCGACCACTATTGAGCGTTTACAAGACCTGAGTGGGTAAGATTAGTAGCGCGCTGTATGACGCCAAGCTAATAGAGCTCGCGAACGCTGAATACAGCCACCGCGCGAATCGTGAGAGAACAAATGTAAGGTGACACCACAATCGGAAGGCTAAACTGAGGAGGAGAGTGACACAGCAACTACTTATGATTAGAGTGAGGAAGATTAAAAATCCATGAGCTGAAAAAATCAGTTCTGTGGATACAGTAGAACTGAAGATGTCAATGAATCCATCTCACTCTTCCTAAATAGAAAAGACAATGTACTTTTACTATCTCCTAACCTCATGACGATTATTACTTTAAGAAGAAAGATATACGATTAATTTCTGAGACGCACTGCGACAGGGGTATTGGACTCGAAATTAATAGCATATATTAAGTATTTAGCAATATTATTGAGTAAGTCTATCAGGAAAGTATTAGAGACACATAAAATCCATACTGTATTATGTTACGTAAAGTATAAATAATCTATACCGAACGGGAAAAGGGGTAGATAGCTTCTTAAATAATAAGCCATTACTTAAATATCTATTATAATAAATGAACAAACATTTAATGTAAAACTAGTATAATGTTATTCCCTAACCCAGCCCCCTACCCTCCACTACCCATCCCAATTTCTCCATGCCTTCGTCGTTCTCTAATATGTAATATAAAAATGTAAATAAATCCTATATACTGCTAATAATACTTATGAGAAATATGTTCATCTTTATTTTATTATAATCATATTCGATTAACTTAGTAAATAGTGATACAGTTAGGTTTATGGTAAAAGAAATTATTATGGAATAGTATATGCCCATATGTATTGTCCATTCTCCCTACCCCAAACAAATTCATGTCAACTCGTAATATTAAGGGAACACATTCACCCTTTCACAGTGATGTGCTTCAGGTAGCGTCATGGCAAACCTAGGAACTTTAGCTAGTATGAGGGCATGTCCTACAAATCTCCAACACATAAAATCGAGCGATTTATGGACTTACTTTTCGAGTTAGAGACCAATTAGACATCCCAAGCACCTACAAATTCACTCTAGTAACTCCTCTCTGAACCCTACCTCTACCTAACGCCCCCTACTAAGTTTTCTACAATTACAGCATCATCTTGCAAACGAAAAACAGTAGCTTCTTGTATACTAACACCACTTAGAGTTATCCTGACTCCTTTCTCACAGTGTCTATATAGCATTGTTAGGTCAGAAAATGGAGATAAGTTTAAGCTTTCGTAGAGAGCAAAGTCACACTAATTCACACCATCACCTAAGACCTTATATACCTCAAATCACATATAAGAGAGTGAGTGCTATACTTATTCACTACTCACATATTATTATTTAATCACAACATTATACACTCGAGCTTCTTATCACTCGACATGTTTTACTACTCACGCATCATATCATACTTGTGTCACACTATCGCATCCAGAAAATCTACATATCATAACTCGACATCTATACCTCATCATACTCACGCCATTACTAGTAGTCTAGTTGAGTGAGTGTGTATATATTAGTTCAAGTTTAAGGTTTACTTCACCTTTATTTGATTGTACTGACACTTTATCCGGAGGCTTGGCCATTGATTATTATGCCTATGTATTGAACCTATAGAGAATAATAGACTGTTGAAAATAAATTACATTATCTTAAATTATAACTTTATAGTTTTAGGAAATATATAACCTAAATATAGAATTATTATATATATATATAACTGTAGAAGTTAAAGTGACATTTTACAATATAGATAACTAGTTATTTTTATACAAAATACTTTAATTACAATTTTAAAAGATTAAAAATTCAATAACATAACTAATCTATATATTCCTAAGTATTAATTTAAATTTCATGTAAGTCATTTATTAATATATGCCTATATATAAATAATTATATCAGTATCAAGATAATCACTCATCTAGCTAAATCGACATCGAAAACTATAGCCAAAATATAGTTGGAGAAAGAATTGAATGAGATACCAAATGGAAGAGTTGAATTACGAGAGAGTTTTATATACTAAATGGTAGAACATTTTATCATCTTATACTATAGTCAGCAAGATAAAGTTTTAATGACAATTTTAGACTACAAGTAAGTGAGCGTGAATATAGGATATATATTCTCGTGAGACAAACACTCCAGAAAAGCCCTTAACTTTCTCATACTATTGATTCAAGCGGACTCCCCTCCTAGTAAATTCTTGTTAGAAAACAGAGAGTGATTGGGAAATGCATGTTCGGACAGGATTTTTCTGTGAGAGATGTGCACCTCATTATGCGAGTGATATTGCTTAAGCTACAAAATTAATTTGCGTATCTTCATGATTAAGATATAGGGACTGAGAGCATTAATCTAGATATTGAGCTCTCAATATAAACACAAGTTCAGCACTACTGTTGAGTGAGTGCACTGATATAGAAGATGTATTTATAATATAATACTCTCGCAGAGAGATGAATTATTTTATCATGCACACAAAGTCAGAACTATTGTAACGAATGCGATTTTTATATTTTTGGTAGAATTTAGTTACGTTTCCTGCCTCTCTTAAACGAAGGGGAGCGTTGGGTAATAAATACAACTTCCTGAAAGCGGGAGCTATACAAAAAAAGGTTAAGAGCAACTGCTATAAGGTATATAATACCTCAAGTGTATGTAAGCTAAGTTGTAGCGACAGAAAATGGTTCACACAGATACGACAGAGACATCTGTGGTTCGATCTCTGTATGAAGAGACAACGCTTGTTAGTCTCTTGGCAATCAATACCGTCCGACATCCCGAGATGACAATGAAGTTATAATACAACTGACAACTCGACCCATCATCCTTGTATCTGCTGTATCGTCTGTTTTTGGTGTAAACAGAATCTATTTTTATAAGAATAATATAATATATCGGTATGAGTACTATGGCTCAGTCTCTCTAGATTCAGCTGTGAAACGACCATATATACAGATCAAAAAACTTCCTGATTAGCATCGAGCGGAAAATAAAATCTCGCACTGATATTTACATTTAGAAATTGGCGAGCATTTAATGTAGGAAAACAAAAAAAACATATTTAAATAATAATTACTAATTTGATATCGTTATAAATTAATTCTAGTATACGAAATAAACATATGACGCCTGTCACGCACAAAATATGCGCTTCCCACAAATCTGAAATGCTATTAGGCTTGCTTATCACATCAATCATAAAAAATAATCAGTTTTCTAGTATTTGTACGTTATAGCATCTTACTATTTCGACTATTACGTTATTAAGGTAACTATTTTAAAAAATTACACGAATTTTTCTACAGCATGTTGTATTAATTTCCATTATACAATTACACATTACAGATAACTCTAATTAGAGTTATTTTAGTGAATTTATTAAAAACAAATTTATGGCAACAAACAATCCTATGTCATATACTTCCAATGGTCTTATGGAAGTAATTCGCCTATTGATTAAACACAATTAATTCATACGGAAATTGTTCAACGCCAACCTCTTCAATGAAAGATAACAAGTTCAACTTAGATGACCAATAATTAATTATTACAAAGTATTAAAAAAAAAATGATAAAACACACTATAAAAATAATTATTTTTATATTTATGAATATCTCCACGTGCATATTAGAAGCGTAAGAGTAACTCAAATTTGTATAGACTATTGGTATAGTAGCCGCGAGAACATAGCAGAGTACAACAAAACATATAATTTTTATTTCAATTTATATTATGTTTTATCTCAAACTAATGCTAGTTCTTCTCTATGCGAATATTTACTTTACACTCGCATTAAAAAAACCGTTTGAGTATTTCTAATAAATCTTATTCTTTTTTCCTAGTTTCCTCTATTCAAGCCACATTTATACGCTTTTTTAAGTTATACAATGTGTCATTAATTCTGAGAGGCTGATAACTCATATATATACATAGCTCATCTTAATATAAAACACCACTAACAAATAATCTAAGGCAAAGTAATGATTAAAGTGGTCGATTCAAGAAAGCGGGGTGAACAGCCCATATTTAAGATAGATAAAATAAATATTCATAATTATTTTTTGAGAATAACTTATATATAAATAGTATATAGAATTTAAAATAAATAATTGAGTTTTATATAATTAATTATTATTTATATTATTAATAAGATATTCATTTAGAATATATTGCTTAGCAGAATATTTTAATACTAAATAATATTATAATTATTATTATTATTATATATATAAATTATATATATATTATATTAATAATTATTATATTTCTATATATTATATAATTATATATATATATAATATATAATATAATTAATATCTATGATTATATATAAATAAGTAACGAGTATATAATATTATATAATAAGTATACATTCTCACTTGAATAAAAAATAAAACAAGAGATTAAAAAATTAATTTAGATTAACTTTCTACGTTTATATTTGTCAGCTTAGTTACAGTGAACATATCAATAAAAGCCGTTCTAGTTAAGGCTGTATTTGCAAAGAAAGCTAATAGAGATTTAAAAAAGTATATAGAGAATGAAAATGCAAAATTATGTAAAATCTTACAATTATACTTCTTTGTTTACTAATTCCCTAATTCGAATATTTATCAAAAGTAATTTTAAGAGTACAGTAAGTGCCGAAGGTTAAAGTCCACATATCATGACTCAACGTAAGGTTAAATTAATATAGCAAATTTTAACAAAATCAATACACCATTATAACGTAACCTCTCTAAGAATAGAAAGCTTCTCCGAGATCGATGACCAGTCACGTAACGAACTTTCATAGTCATATTCTTTCGCACTCTCTAAACGGCTCAAGCCACTAGGAGTTTCGCAGAAAGATAATTCCGCCCACTATATCATCTACTCTCTTACTAATGCTAACATTATAGAAAAACCTCCGACTTAATTTCAACACACCCTAAAGCTAGACGGGGATAATTTCAATATGGATTAAAAAAGTGAGAAGAAAATGAGAAGACTTTCCCATCTTGCTCGAACTTGAAATTTTTAGTTAGGTGGCAGTGTGGAACGGTACTGGTGCGGAGTCTTGAAATACTTCATTGCAAAACCACACTCAAAAAAAAAGACCATTATTATACCACTCGATACAATGTCAAAACCATCACACCCAATAAAGCGAGAGTACTTACAAAATGATATCTTTAAAGAAAGAAAATCGTAAATACAAAAGACGCAGACTATAAACAATGTATTTAACTGCAGCTGTGATTATAACTGGATATGTAAGGTTTTATATAGTAATTTCAGTCATATATGCAAATTAGATGTAGAAAGGTGTAATATGTAACGTATGAAATGTGATCATAACTGCAAATGCATAAGGCGTGCTTGAATAAGGAGTTATTAAGGAACTAATTAATTTAGAAAGACGATATGAACTACATTAAATAATTAATAAAAGGTCTACTTGATGAAACACAGGATTACGTGCGAGGTAATACTCTTCAACAACGGATATAATTAAATTCCACGAGCAAAGCGGCGAGAGAGACGCCACCACGATTAAGTAGCCAACCAGTAGTCATCTCGCACAATGCAACTACCTCAAAATTGCACAAAGTAACTATGTAAGAGCAAAACTAAATATTATTTAATAACATAATTATTTTATTCATAATTATCACGAATTACCGATTAGCGTCTAATAAAATTCCTCAAATAAGATTAACAATATTGCAAAATAATAATATAATTGATGAAGAAATTGAAAAAACTATTAGAATTTTTTTTTTTGTATTGAAAAAAAGTACGATGCGTAGTGCGGATATATTAGTTTTTCAACTTCCGACTTCTACTTTGAGAAATTTTGACTCAGACTCCTTCAAAAACCTCTGACTACCCGACCAATTCCGACTCCGAAAACTCATGCACCAGTTATATAAGTATCTAATTTTTCCTCAATTAGGAAGTCAATAAACCATATTTGCTATATACTCACAAATAAATTTATTTATATGTATACTGTATTATCATTACTCAATCTATATTTTTCGCCGTGCATATTCGATTATCTATTTATTAAAACTTAAAATACAATAAAAATAAAAAGTATAAAGAAATATATCCCACTATATTAGAATATAATCACGTTATTTTTATTATATATTTATATATATATATTATATTAAAGAATAAGAATCATTGATATGATCAATAAAATTAAATAATATAACCTAAGAATTGATATATCATAGTTAGAGCATTACTTTCCGACTCTTTTATGAACAATTCCGCTAGTTGACACCGCCCCAAGCGGACTACAAAAAGTATGGCGAATCAAGCGGATGAGGGAGGAGAGTAGGTCCGACTTCAGGGAAATAACGAACGGACTTTGTCATCCGGGCGGAGTCAAAAAATAGTATTGTACCGCGGCATTCGAATATTGTTTCCGCAACTTTTTAAAAAATGAAAATATATGAGTTTAACTTATTAAGAATTCTTATTAGTTTAAATAAAGAAATAATAATTAATTTATTTTAAGTATAACTAATATATTAAACTTTTTCTTAAGTTTAAGACTTAATGTTTTTTAACAATTAAACTTCCAATATATATATCTCTATACCTCTACTAAAAGTAAATACTATATATAAATAAAAAACGATTATTAAATTAAAAATAGAATACTATTACCCTCAATCTAATTATATTAAAATATAATTATATTATTAATTACTAATATGATTATAACACCTAGTGTAGCAATTATTCTATAAATACATAATTCTGTGTTAAAACCAAATATATATATTAATATATACGTATAATAATTAATTAATATAAATATATATATATATATAATAATTATTCTATATATATATTATATATTATAATATAGTTAAATATATAAATTAATATATCAATGTACTTATATATAAAGTTATATATATGATATAAATATATATATTTAATATAATTATATATATATAATAGTAATATATACTATATAGTATTAATATATATATGATAATATAATAAGTATTAAATTATATTAGGTTTTACACACAAGGAGACTGATTGAACTATTCATATAATATCTAAATATATATAATAAATAATATATATATAATATATATATATTATATAATATAATAATATATATACCATAATATTACTATATATATATTATATTATAATAAATTATAAGATATATTAATTAAGAATATATTATTTTTTAAAAAAATTCCAAAATATTATATTCTTTCATAATATTAATATATATAAGTATATATGAGTAATATAAATATATAATTTATATAATCATATATATATAAATATAATATAATATAATAATATAATAATAATAATACATATACATATAGAAAAAATATAATATATACTGATATATATTATATATATATATTAATATTTAATACTATAATATAAATAAAGTATATAATCATAGTATTAATATATAATATTAATAAATATATATTATATGTATTAATATTATATAATATAATATTATATATATATATATATTATATCTATAAAATATAATAATATCTAATATATTATATTATATATTAATATAATATAAATATATATATATATAATATTATTAATAATATATAATATATATAATAATATATATATATATATATATATATATATATTGTAATAAACGATTGACCCTATCAATGAATTATTTTCCGTATTCAGGAATTTGAATACAACGATGTCAAATTTAATTTACCATTATTAGCTAATCGGAAATCAAAAATCAATAAAGCTTCAACAGTGAAGGAAGCAAATGTAGTACAATTAACCTTTATATTATTTATTAATAAATAAATTAAAATATTAATATATAAATAATAAAATAAAATAATTAAAAAATATATAAAAATATAAGCACACAATTTCAATTTTATTATGATTTTTATTTGATATTTTAATAAAAAAAATCAATGTAATTATTTTTTTGATTTTTTTTATTTTAAATATCTAATTAATTCTTAAAAAAGGTTTACGTACAACGCGATTATATATATTAATTATATTATGTAACTTTGCAATTATTATTTGAATTTGAAATAAAAAGTAATCCAAAAATCAAAAATAAATCATAAAAATATTAATAACTTTTTCCAAAATCATTTCACTAAATTTAAGATATTTATTTTCATTAAAAATAAAATCAATATAAAAAAAATCAACTTTTAATTATTTGAAAATCTACTTAATTATTATTATAATATAATATATGTTAATAATATGTTAAGCATATATCTAAGCTGATAACTCAGCATAAATAGCATGATCGAGAACTTTACTGAAGGAGTCGATGTCTTCACATATTATTAATAGTGTATTATAATTCTAACATATGTATTATGGAGACTGAAATAGACCTTCTTATTGTGGTGGAAAAATTAGGTGGTAAAATAAAATTTAATCAGAAATTAGGACTGTTGAATATGTAGTATTAATAGAAAAGAGTTGACTTTAACAAGTTAAGACATAAGGTTAGGAGTATCACTGCGGCAAGGTGAACGAACACGCGGTGGAGCAGCAAAACCAATGCCGGAACTAGTTATTATATCAATTCTCAGCATATTTGCATGTTGAAATAAGAGATAAAACTAAGAATTCTCATTTTTGTAAAGAGTATATTATTACTATTAGGACCCTCTGTCTCACTCTTACGTTCTGTAAGCGAGATCTTAAATGTTAGAAGCTGAATCATAATTTATATTGGTGAGGAATATATATTATTGAGGAATAATAGAGATGTACAGATAACCTTAATACATGCTTATATTATTTGAGGAATTCACCTAATCATTTAAATAGAAGATATATTAATGAAATCATCTTGTCCTCTTAACTGAAAAAGAAGCGACACTTGAGAGAAGTGGAAAACTGTGAGATTTTTGTAAAATATTCTCTCAATTTTTTCTATCAAATATTATAAATACCAGGCCATCTTATTCTTTTGCCTACTGATATACTACTACGCCTAATTTATATTTTAAATAAATATTAATCATCTCTTTTGTGAAGTCGCACATTTATTTATTCAGCGGGAGACTGTGCGGAACGTGCGGACTTTATTGCGGATATGCGGAAGGTTTGAATGGTTTGAAAAAGTGCGAGGAGCTGCTATCATATTGTTTCCGTTTTCTCGAGTGCGGAGGTTGCGCAGCGGACTACCCCTCAATGAGCGGGGTTCCCATCTCTGATATATAATATATGATATATATATATATATATATATATATGATATATAATAATAATATATATATAATATATATATATAATATATATATATATTATAATATATATATAATTATATATATATTAATAAATAATATATATATCTTATGATTATAATATAGAGAGAGAGAGAGAGGGAGATGAGAGAGAGAGGAGAGAGAAGCGAGAATATTATTTAATTAACGTTTCTTTGTTTAATACTGCAACGTTACTAATTAAGTAAATTATTTGAATATTTTCATTAATTTTGTGAGATTAAGAAAAAGTTAGTGAATATCATAGTAGTCCATATAATCAAAAATTGTAAAGGCTTTTGAAAATCAATGTATTTTACAAGCAACCACAAGCAACATAGCAGAACACCATTTACACCTTAAAAAGCTATTGTTAAACCATTGCAAAAAAGACTTTATTCTTTACTTGCATAAAACACTAAAGCTAGCTAAAACAAATAAAAACAAAAACATAAACAACTACTATAGTCATGATTGCTCTAATCTTAAAAGCTTAATTTGGCTCGATACTAAAAGAGCCTTTCGTTTTTTGTCTAATTTAATGCTACGCACATGGGTAAGGCAATGCTTGCACAGTTTTAGCCTAAGTTTTGGGTAACCGCAGTTTACTTTTGTTTTATAATCAATTGGAGTCAGCTGTTTTTGGTGGACCCGACAAAGGCATCTATTAGGAATAAACGAGGCGGAAGATATGTAAGAAAAATAGCAAATATTTTATATTACAAATAGAACGACGAGTTTTGCCACTAAAAAAATTTTTGTTCTTGTTTTGGGAAAAAGGTGGTTTCCTGGTTATTTAACACGTTGAAATTTTATGTTTTTCGGATGTGCGAATCCAAGAATACCTTACTTATTTCCATACGAACAGATCACTTTTTTTAAATAAATTGGTAACTATGTGGTAATATGTCACAGGAAATGAAAATAATAAATATAAAGTTGGATTTTTTTATTGCAACAAATCAGAAAATCACATCAAAAATTTAAATAGCTTGTATAAACTACATGTTAAAATCGTTTCTTCTTTTCTTCGTGTCCTACGGGCTAGGACACATCTGGAATCTATCCTGTGCAGCATCTCCCAGTAAACGCCCATCATCGTAACCCTTCCTACTCGCTTCGGTACTCATCCTCTCCATCCTTGATGTCCTCCTGGAATTATCTTTTCACAGAACTTGGTTCCTTACTCACATGTCTCTAATGCTTACCACGCTCTACCACTCCAAACATTTCCACCCCAGTGAAAGTAATTCGAACACACCACACAATACAAAAGGGAATACAAATGCACACCCCCACAATGGAAGACACAATGTTACTTTTGAACGCTCATAGCAACCCGACCAAAACTAAAAAATGAATATGCTCTCAACCGATTCGCCCCGTCCGACAAGCTCTTATGATTATATGTCAAAGCTCAGCTGTTGCAAACCCACCACCACACTAAACTCGAATCAACCTTCTCCCAACGAATTAGAATCCTCGCTCTGAACATTTTCGCAACCTTTCGCTTTCCTTGAAGATCCTGTCCATGGGCTCATGACTTTCATGAACTCGGGTCAGCTATAAGCCCCTTAACTAATGTCCAGTCACCGGTAACACCACACCTTCCCTCAATTTTGCCTTTGTTAGAATCAGCTTGGAAACATTTGAAAGCATTGCTCATGGTTATAATAATGTCACTAATTTTCATAAATCCCAATTTTAAAAGATGTAGAGTTTGGTATAAAACTATTATGGGAGGGTAACTGAAAGTTTTTTCGCTATGACAATTTTTTTCATCGATCTGTAAGTCTCTGTCTGCCATTGTTCTTTTCCCCTCCAGTGATTTGGTACGTTCTCAAGACTGTAGTCCCATAGCGCAATAAAGTTAACAGGGGTAAATTGTGGGCAAGAATAAATCCCTAGCTGGTTGCCATCAAGTAGCCCCGCAGACAACGATCTTCAAATCCTCTCCACACACTAGCCTCCGTGGTCTTCATATTTGAGTTTCCGAAAGAAATCCATTTCCCACCAGTTTTCGTATTAGGTCCTCATCCACTTGGAAGCATCTGAATAACCTCCTAAATACAAAGAATGGAAACCTTCAAAATAAGTAACGGAGTCTGTGCAAATAGGACCAGGGATGTCTCCAGGAGGAAATAAGGCACAAAAACAAGATTCTGCCCATCCTTTATCTGCCTTCCTCCTCCCTGCCACCTCTACTTTACTTCCCTTCCTG
>JABUQX010032201.1:0-10000 GCA_015478945.1 Trachelipus rathkii
GTTTCTGGAAAAGTGAAATACTTCGATATATATGATTTTTATCTACATTGTCTTAAAGTCAACATGCAATTTCAGGATATGTATAATCGGGCAATATGACATCTTTTTATTAAATAATTTTTTGTTATACTCAAAAGGGAAAATTTTTAAAACATTTCCAAAACCATTATTTGTGGAACAAATTGTTTATCCAAAGGACAAATCCGTATAACTACTGTAATTACAAAAAAGAAATTTAGTCTTAAAGTAAAAAAATCTGCTTCTCATCGAATGCTACATATGGCTCTGAATAAATTTACATCCACTTCGCATATAAAGAACAGAATGAAGAACAAACCACAAAAAGTCAGCATGGTTAGATTATATTCAATTTTCACAAAGAAACCAACAAAAAACAGGACGATACGTTAATGAAATTACGTATATTAGGTGTGGTGTTGAAGCCACCAAAATGGGAAAAAAATAAAAAACTACTTCGTTCGATTTTGAATAATAGCTACATAGACAAATTTTAAGACTTGAAGAGAATGTCTTCTTCATAAAGATTTGACAAGTCATTTTCGAAAAAAAATTGCTAAGAGAAGTTGCTAGCGAAAAAAAATAGAAGCGTATCAAAAACAATAAGGTTCTATGAAGAAAAAATGAAATACTAGAAAATAAGAATCACGACACAGAAAAACACCAAACACGGCGTTATTTAACAAACGAACAAAAACAATTCATTCCTACAAACCCGAGTCCTCTTACCTTTTTACCATTAAAAAAAACTTAATAGTAAATTAAAAGAAAAATATTTATAATAGATAGTACCGTATTTTAAAATATTGGAACTAAAAAATGTGAAGGTAATAAGATAGCAACCATAAAAAAGAATAAAAATAATGAAACTTGATCCAATATTTTTTTTTAAAAAAACAAATAGTTATATCTGGAAACAAAACAATGAAGCTAAGTTGCCAATTTTTAACCTACCAATTGTTTGGAGAATATAATGTTCATTAGAGGCCATGCATATTATTTTCTAGATATATATATACTATATATGGATACTATATACATATATATATACTATAGTATCAAATATATAATATCATATATATTAATATATACTATCGATAAATATATATATTATAATATAATATATATATTATATAAATATATACTATATATATATAGTAATAATAATACTATATTATAGTTATATATATATATACATACTATAACAGAGAAATGTATATATGTATAGTTAAATGAGGTATTTAATAAATGTATATAATATAATATATATGATATATATATATATATTATATAATGATATATATATATACTATACTATAAATATATATATATATATATATAATATATATAGTATATATTATAATGATTATAAATATTAATATATAATATTATATTACTATAAATATATATATAATATATATAATATAGTATAAATATATATATACTTTATATATATATATAATAGTCATATATATATAGATATTAATAATATATAATATAATATATATACATATATGTTATAATATATATATTTATATAAATATATATATAATATGCAATAATATATATATATATATACTATATATATATATATAGTAATATATATATAGTATATATAATAATAAATATATAATATATATAAATATAAATATTAGTATATAATATAAATAAAAACTTATTATATATATACTATATATATACTATAATATTAAATATACTATATATATATATATAGTATATATATATATATTTATATATATATATATAATATATATATATAGTATATAATATATATATATATATATATATATATATATAATATATATACTATATAGTATATATATATATTTTTATATATACCCTACTATATAATAAATATATATATATATATATATAGTATATAATATATATTATATATATATATATATTATAATATTATATATATATATATTATAGCTATATATAATATAAATATAGTATATAATATAATAAATATATCTATATAATATACGAACATAATATTCATTGAACGCAGATATATACTATATATAATATATTAATATATACTATATTATATATATAAGTATATATTATATATATATATATATATGATACTAATATATTAATATATAATACATATATAATATATATAGGGTATATATATATATCATTATATAATATATAATATATTATAATATATATTATATATACTATAGTATATATATAATATAAATAGATATATAATCATAATATATATAACAATATACTATACTTATATATATATATCATAGATATATATATTATATATATATATATATATTAATATATATATATATATATATCAAACTATAATATATATATAATATAATAATAGATAATAATATTTATATATATATTATATAGTATTATGATATATATATATTATAAAATATATATATAGTATAATATATATAATATATATATTATAAATATATATATATATTATGTAAGTATATAATCTAAATATATATAATATATATACTATATAATATATAAATATATAGAATGTACAGTATAATATATATATAGATATAATAATAGCTATAATAGTATATTATATATATAGTTAGTTATATATATATACATACTTATATATAGTACGTATATATATATTAGATATATACTAATATATAACTATATTAATATAGATAATTATAATATATAAATAATACTAGTATATATATATATATAACATATTAATAAGAAGCCTAGGACTATAAATAACATACCTCCAAAAACAATATAACTATATATATACTATACAATATATATAGTATATATATATATATACATATATATATAGATACAATAATATATACATACTATATATATCATAATCAATATTATATATATATATATGATAATATATATATAATTATAATATAAGCATATAAGAATATATATATATATCATAATACTAATATTAATTGAAAGTAAGCATATTGAAAAGCAGTTGGGTCTAACGACGTTAAGACACCTTCCTTAGACTTCAATTTGAAATAAAATAGCATGATAATTACGATATTTAGAAAAGATAAAATAGCTACACAGAATATAACTCGACCTTCCAGTCACCTTCATTAATTTTATCTTTCTTTAAATATTCCTAATAGACTGAATCGACTTTAGGCGGCTTTAGGATGGCGGAACAGAGGGGGGACAAAGTCCACCCCGTCGTCCACCTAGAGGCCGAGAGACCTCGACTCCTAACATCGGGGGAGTCTAACTAAATCACCCATTTTTGATAAAAACAAACCTTCTCTCTTCAACGAAAATCATAAAAACTGCATAGATATGAAAATCATTCTAATAAAATCATGCGCTAAAAAAAATCAACTAATCGAAAAAAAAACGCAGGAATATTTTAAAGTGATTATACGTTTTTGGAAAATATTTTTTAATTTATTGTACGTTATATAGGTTACTTTGTAAACAAATTCATTTCAAAAGGTAACATGGTTTTTGAAATTATATTATGTGTATTTAATGCATTTTGCCAATTTTATGGTACAACTACAAGTCGGCAAACCGTTTTTGAAGACTGTAATATCAATTATTTTGTGAGTTCTTTTATGTTGAAAAAAGAACTATTTTTACTTAAATCTCTAAGTTTTAAATAATGCTGACGTAATTAAATTTTCTCTAAATATTAATGATCTTGCCAATTTAAAATCATTCACAAACATAGTTTACGAAATTTTTAATTGTTTTTTATCTTTAAAAAACTTCTTAATAGGCTTCCCAAATGCGCAGAAAGTAGAAGTATGAAGGAAAACTCTAATTTCGAAGCTAAAATCAACAAAGGTTAATTAAATTTGATGTGTACATATTTTTATTTGCGCAATATATACAGGAGCATTAAAGAACCTTGACAAAACCTAATCAATAAAAAATCTTTTATGATTTAACTACTAAAATGCAGATACAACAAGGAATTAACTTTATATATTCAGAGATTGTGAAGGACCAAAGAACCTTTAAATTCAATCAAATATTTATCAATCAAGTGGTTCACGTTTTCAAATCATGTTAGAATTAATGTAGAAATTTGGTGTTCAAAAGTTCCAAAAGTCTCTCAACACGGATACTCTACTTAAGTATAGCCAAAGTATGATCAATATTTAAGACCACAGTTATAAAATTTGTACAATAATAATCTTAAAATTTACATAAATAAATTAGTCACAATGGATGAAATCATAGAGAGACTAGAGTTTTGATTATAAATATTCGCATCAAGGAAAAATAACTCACAGGTAGATAATAATAACATAAATTATGCAAAACCTAAAGGAATTTTCTTCATATAATCAACCGAAAAAACTTCTTCAAGAATTCAAATGTCACTTCACTCAATAAACTACCAACATTCCTGGGAAGGATTTGTAACACTCGTATGACATTCACCTCCACATATACGGTAGATCTTGTAACGGGGTTATGTAATATCTAATAATATTCTATCTAACTGGCACAAGAAATGAACTTAGGATAAATTTTAGTATTTCTTTGAGTTTTTTTAATAAATAATGTTGATTTAAAAGATTTATTTAAATTTATATATACATTCTATTAAGATACATCTTAGGATATATTTAGTATTTTCTATTAATATTTTTAATATATAATATATATATATTTTAATGATAATATAAATATTAGCATTTCTTTGATTTTTTAATAATATATGTTTATATAATATATAATATATGATATATAATGAAAAACGTGCACACTAGGGGAATCTAGAGCGACGGGATAGATATAAAGGGGGGGATGTTCCATAACCCCGTAGGGGAGGGGCGGAGAACCCGCGACATATAAAATATACCCAAATAAATACCTACATACCCAACTTCTTTTCAAGTCATCTATCAATATCGGCTTATGTGAGTTGTATGGAGCGACCTATTTCTATCTTTTTCTATGATCATAGTTGAGGTATGTTTCCATCAGGAATTGCGGCTTACTATATTCTTTCACGACACTTGTATTTTTCTTATCATTTTCATTACGATTTTATTCTCACTATCGCCTAAAGTCACAATCACTATACTCTTATCCACTCATGATGAACGAATAGACAATGCGAACACATAATAAAAAAACACTCAAAATAACATTAAAATAGAGAATATACACAAAACATCGTGATAGCGCATAATATCTAGACTGGAACATGAGTCCATTCGTCTTATTCCTGTCACGCAGAATCTTATCTGTTGAATACGTTACACGCTGAATATTGCATGTTCTTTTGCGAATAGAAAGCTTCGTGGCCACTGAGAGATATTGAGCAGTCAGTATGTATATAATTATCATGAGAGAAATACCTACGATAGAATAATCTGCAGAGGATTATGTATAATTGATAATATAAAGTAGATAGAGAATAAGTACTAATGAATCCTCTGTAAGGTAAACATACTTAATTGACAGAAAAAAGAAGAAGTCGCTTAAATTCAACACACAGCGATTATTTGAGATGAACTTTGAAAGTAAAGCTGGACACATTAAAGTAATAGCAACAAGAGAAAGGAGAAACCAAAAGGAGGTGAGATAAGCTATGATGGAGAGTACAGTATGTACTATTAGCGATAGCCATATATATATATTATATATACCCGGTCAAGATGCTTTATGAGATATGTATCAATAGCGTATACACCACAGCCACAGTATTCTCATATACATATAACTCACCGTAGTTTACCTATTAAGAGCGCGGAAAATACATAAAATAATATATATATATAGTATATATATATATCTGGATATATTAAATAGGAAAAGTATATATTATCAATACTCAGTTAAGATATTAAAATATATATCCTTGATAACGAGCCGAGTAAGCCGTACTTAGGCGATTACTGAAAGAAGAGAATTAGAGATTCCAGAATGGATCTATAATATTATAAGAAAGTGAGAGTTATAAGTAAAGAGTTTATATCAAAGCAAATCTATTATTAGAATATAGCATACAGGTATGTAAAGAGCTTAATATGGGAGCGAAATGTTAGAAGTGATCAGAGCGCTTCCTTTTTTTCGGGAATAGGTTGGACATATATGCGATTCCAATACAAACACTGAGGGAAAGTGTTAGTTTGAGACATAGAGAATATATGATTGATATGGAAATACAGAAGAAGGCAAGGAGTTCCACTACAAAATACATAGATTATTATGAGTACATGGAAAGAAAGGAGGTACCTATATACTATATATAAAACTAGGAGTGTACCTTGTAGTCACTCATTAATTCAACAGTTCAAAATTTTATACGATGTAAAGTAGATAAAACAATGTAGCAAACCTCTTGAGTTATACGAGGGCGTACGCAATAGCTGCGTGGTAATAAGGAATGTGAGAGGTCAATTTAGTACTATCTATATAGAGCAATTACCTGTTTAATAATTATCTTATTAGAAAAGAGAATAGGTAGAGACAACCAATACGCCACGACCGCAGTAAGATAAATGGGGTTATCAATAATATGATGGAGTACTAAGATAAGTTATGGGACATATAGTTAATAATATAACCTACTTAGTATACCCTATTAGAGCGATTCTAATTTAAGTTACATAAATAGTTAATGAGGTGGTAAAACCTCTAGTGAGATTCACACCAGCTAAAATGATGGGAACATAGTATTCCATAACAGGGACGAATAAGACCTATGTATAACTGTGGTATTTAAATATAAAGTTATAAGAATATAAAGTTATAAGAATAATAAGTAGGAGATAAGACAGAACCTAAGGAACACCACTAAGCCAACTATTTGAACAGAAAAGAAGAAGTCGTCCAGTCAATCTACACAAAGCCTAGATATTATTTAGTAAGTGATCTTTGAAAAGAAATGACTATGAACAATTAAGTAAGAGCAAAGAGAAGGAGTATATATACTACTAGCAAAGTGAGGGAAGCTATTATTGAGGAGGTCAAAGTGAGACGCGTGCACATATATATATCCTGGATAATACATAATATCAATATAATAACTAGAACATATGTAGAATATTGAGTCAAGTTCGAGCCATATACATACAGGATAATAACATAGAAGTCTCCACCGTAGTTCCTTAAAGGCTGGAGAAAACCGATATAAAATCGGTATTTTAAAATATAAGGTAAAAGTAATCACCAGTAATGATATACCTAATTTAGAAAACGCCAGTGAGAAAGCCGATAAATTTATAAGGGCTGAATTATCTTGAATAGAAGAGAAACTGAAAGATACCAGATGGTCTTAAATACTAATTAGATATAAAGTTGAGAGAAGTTATAATAAAGAGTTTCAAAGAATCTAGATTAGAATAAATCAGGTGCAGTAGGTGCGAGTTAGGGAGTTATTGGGCACGAGAGTCTGTGAGCAAAACTTTGTACCACAGGGTACTCAGCACTGATTACATTCTATTATTTCGAGAGATAATATTAATGGTTGCGTGTAATCACATTTGAGTCTGTTACTAACACCTTGAAGGGAGGAGTGTGTTTAGTATTTTTTTTTTGATAAATTACATAGCATTCAAAGTTTGTAGAAAGAAAATTTCTCGAGGGTGAAGGGGTTATAGGAAAAAGCTCGCACATCAAGCACTCTCACTACATGTGTTTTCCTCAAAACACACTTTCGGGTGAGGCGACACACGATCTAAGCTAACTGCGAGGCTACTACCCAATCGCCCCATCCCACCTGTCATCCTCACCCCATCACCATCCATTCAGGAGGACATTTCTCTATTTTATAATTATATATATTATATATAGCATCATGTACTCACGTAATATCAAATGTATTAAATTATACTACTAAGGTCATAAGAAACTATGGACAATACACTTGACAGTAGTAATAGAGAAGGTGGAGTGAGAGAGGAATGCCAGAATAATATCACGAGTTACCAGGGTTGAGTTATATAGAAGAACAGAGGAAAATAACTTGATTAGTATACAATATATATATATATATATTCTGAGTTATTAAATCGAATCTAACTGATGATAATATAGACAAATTTCCGTTATATTACAATACACTTATTACTACTAAGCATGTAAGTTATTATATAGGGTATAGATTACTTATCGAATATATATTTGTATTATTTCCACAGATACATCACAAACTAGTATACACTTGCAATCGGTAATTATTACTATTATACGGAAATGCGAATATAATCCGTACCTTGTGCGACTACCAATAATGAAACCCAATTATACTAAGTCAGACATAAAACTAAACATAAGGAAAATGTAAGAAAGGAAAATGATAAAGAGCGAAATGGCGAGTTAAGTTTCTAAGATTTATAATGAAAACAAAAGCAGAATATTATCACTTGAATACCTAATATAAAATATACAAATTATACGGACACGATATACTTGAGAAACGAATAAATCAATACACAGTAATGGATATAAGTAATATATTTTATACATGATAAGTATTATATATATAGTATAATTATAGGATAACGATCTTTCTGTTTTCGTCAACGATATGAAATTTTTATGAGTATTATTACGGTTATACGAATAGTATCTAAGGTCTCCTTCAAACACAACTAACTATATATATTATATACATATATATTATAAAAAAATAAATATGTATGAGATATTAATATAATGAAAAGAGTAGTAATATAGGGCCATTATTTTCTCGGATAGAAAAATACATAAAATATCCGAGAGGTTACGAGTAGAAAATTCATAGAAGACTTTAAATACAATACTTCATCACTTAATCAGGCTTTAACCGCTGGGCTTGACCTTGCACAGAACCCGAAATGGTCCAGCATACTTCAGACATACAGGCGATCGTTCATTATACCCAGTCTCATACTGTATCTGCAGAGCGTATGTCGACCAGCACCGCTCTATGTGACGTCGACCCACTGTATCAAGTTTTATTCGTGTGTAATCTTAATAAGAACACTAGGAGCGAGCTTGATCCTCTAACATGCGCGATGACACGACTAAATGTGGAGAGATAATATGTCTCTATTTACATGTATGAGAGTAGAGAGGAGAATAGAGAGAGAGAGAGAGAGAGAAGAGAGAGGAGAGGAGGAAGACCTATATAAGGAGAATAGAACTTATATATCACGAGAGAGAGAGAGAACACACAATTTATTGAGAGGATTCAAAGAAATAAGTTCCCAGATATCAGTACTATACTTATTATTGATCTTACTTCATTGAGCACCAAGAGAGAGAGGCGAGCAAGAGATAGGGGACTGATAACGCTGTATGAGAAAGGAATACTTAATAGAATAAATAGAGAGAGGAAGCAAGTGAGAGTGGATGGAGAGAGATCTAGAAGATATATATATATAAGCGAGAGAGAGAGGTAATAATGAAATAATAATATAATGAGAGAAGAGGAATGAATTAATTATTCATTATTAATTATTATTATTATAGTTATTAATTAATATGTATTTATTAAGTCATATAGGCCCATTGATATTATTATATATTATTATTATTATTATTATAGTATTATTTATATTAATAATTATTATTATTATTAATTATTATTATATGTAAATAATAATAAAAATAATAATTAATAATAATAAAATAAAATAATGAAATATAATAAAAATAATAATAATAATAATAATAATAATAATCAATAATAATTAATAATATATAATATAATAAATAATAATATATAATAATTACAGATATATTTATCTATATATAATAAATATATATATATATATAAAATCAATATATATTATATATATATATATATATATATAATATAATATAGGCTAATATATATATTTAAAGTAGCATGAGTATGAGTATCATAAGGGAGAGGTATTATAGTCTGAGAGAGTATATGTATTAGGTACCTAGACAATCTATCGCGACCATAGAGGTTGGAGTATGCTACACTGACAAGATTGTATATAGTTCTAAA
>JABUQX010032201.1:15000-20741 GCA_015478945.1 Trachelipus rathkii
AAATGTATAATTTATTACTCACAAATACCCATATTATATTTATAATCCACCAATATTCAACTAACATTAATTACATATCATATTATTTATAATCCCCAACAAATTATTATTATTATTAACACACACACACACATTTCTCAAATTCACTTACATTATTATTATTATTATATTATATTTATATTATATATTTACATTACCTTTATTTTATTAATTAAATTGATTAGATAATTAATATTATTATTAATTATTAATTTATTATCATTTATATATTTTATTCATACACTCTTCAGCACAATATCTCCTTTACATAGATAAAAAAAAAAGTGTACTTATCGCCAAGTTGTCTTTGAGCGATTAAAGTACATACTAATTCACCTCATTCGAGTCCAGATATAAAAACCCTATATATTTTTCTCGCCTCTTACAATTTATCTTATATGAAAAATATGATTAAATTCGGATCCCTTAATTTAACCACAACACAACCAAAATATACCTAATATACACATATTAAGGGTATGATTATAATATTATTATATATTACAACATATTTGATATATTTAAAAGAGTTATATATATAGTGTATTAATATATAATATAGAATATATATATTATATTATATATACCTATTATATTATGCCTATAGGGGGTACACACCAACACCACCCACCTATATATACACACAACCATATATATTTTTATATATACATATATATAATACAATATATTTCGCATATATAATATAATAATATAATATAATATATTTATATAATAATATATTATATAATAATATATATAGTAAAGAATATAATATATATATATATATATATAAGTATACTAGTAATTATAATAAGATGGGTTTCTCTATTAAATAAGGCATGGAAAAGAGAAAAAAATGTGGTTCATAATATATATATATATATAAATATATATAATATATAAAAAAAAAAATATATATATATATATTATATATATATAATAAATAACAAAATTAATTATTTACTATCTGTACACCGTAGTTATTTTATTTTGTTACACCCTTGAGATGACTTTTTATCTATTGCTTTTTTGCTCGTTTCTATTTGAACTTGCGAAATTTAAAAAATGGATACACTTTTTAAGTAGTTTTATTGAACAGAGTTATTATTTGGAAGTTAAAATTCTTACATTAAAATTAAAACACTACATTAAAACGAATAGGTACTAATTTTTAAAACCTAATGAACTCTAATATATTACAAAAAGCTTTCGTCATTGGACAAGACCTCCTCTTTAACAACGCTATAGAAAACCATATGACAAAAACTTGACGTGATAGAAATATATATGCTATTTATGAAATCAGAGAAAAAAATTTAGTCAAAAACAAGGGTCTTCTTATTATGTAGAGGCAGCAGGAAAAAATGTTTAAAATTGTTATCTTGTGATTATTCATTATTGGCGCTTGCATAGTGTATGTTGTTAAAGAAATGCAAAAGAGTACTTCTTTATACTGATTGCGAATAATAATACCCGTAGTGAAATGTGAATTTAAAGAAAAAGATAGAGGAATTTAAAATGAAATTGTTTTTATAAAATGAATCTGTTAATTAGGTTTGGGAAAGGCAGGGCTGAAATATCTCTTTTCTAACGTAATCTAACCTGGTCTAGAATCAACGGTATGTAAAGTCTTATATAGACCTAAAAAAGCTTATAATTACAACAGAAGAAATAAAAAGATTTTATGAAAGGAATATAATTAATACAAAAGTTTATATAAAATTGTCTGTTAAGGTACTTACAGTATTTGACTGGAACTCAAAATACGAGAGATCACATATTTAGAAATAATAAATGTAGATCTCTTTTTAAATTCGAGGCTATTATTTCAATGAAGAGACAACTATGAGAAAGAATCGTATTTTAATGTATTTTTCAGCTGGAGATGCACGCTCAAGAGTCATTTGTTAAGCTTTAAAACTGGCTAATATCACATTTTTGAGCCTCGCTAACGCTAGTATTTTAGGGCATCAATAAATAACGTTTGCTCGTTACCTACTTGGTCGTATTCCATACTCTCCCGCCTGTAAAAATTGATGTGGGAGAGATCAGGGACACGTTTTATTTCACCACCATTGTTTATTTTCGTATTTCTTACCGGTATTATTATATTACAATTTTTTATTAGTATCGTATTAATTTAAATGGTTTTCACCTCAAACACCTAAGCAAAATTTTTTTTTAAAAAAGATGAAATTTATTAATATAAAAAACTATAGTTCAAAAAAAGTGTCAAATTTTTGAGCGGAGAGGGTATTTATAGGCTTATTTATATTTCCAATTTATTATCATTAATTGACATTTTTTATATTATAACATGTGATCTTATTACGAATTTATATGAGAAGATGGAATAATTATTATGTAAGTTTAAATCATTATTTAAAATACACAAATTGAAATTATCCATATAAAAGAACAATTAGTACAAATATTGGGGTCGACGTTATCACTCTCTATCAATGGTTGTTCCGATTATCTCTTTCCGAACTCAGGCGACTCGACGCCGTTAAACTCAGAAAATACTAATAAAGAAGTTTAATTATAAGTAGACGTGTTCTCTAATTAACTTTATGTGACTTAATGTCCCGCAACCGGACGTGGGTCTCATACCAAAAAAAAATTTTTCCAAAACGTGCATTAGCGCTGGATAGTCTCGTTGTGGTATAGATTCGAGTTATGCTAAAAGTGTCCAACAGCCGTGACAAAAACGCCCTCTGACAGGTATTATATAATATTACTATTAATATTATTTTTAATTTATATACCTAGACTATACTAGTCAATAATAAAGAAAAAAACCTAACGCCAATAGTAAAGATTTAAATTAATTACAAATAATAGGTATTAGTTTTGCTAAGGTGCAGTTAGGGATGTACATCAAATTATTACTATATTATTTTTAATTTTATTTTATCTTATTTTTATTATTATTTTTATTTAAATTTCCTTTAAGAATACCACAATTGACTATTATAGAGCTTGATGCGTGATAGTGAAGCTAAAGCGTACTGTGCATCAGCCACAATAAAATCACAAAAGTTTTTCGTCCTACAATATTTCGCCCCTCTACAACTAAATCACACGATGCCTACACAGATCCTCCCCTCTATCTTCTAGCTCGATAACACAAACAACATTTTTTTTCTACAAGTCAGATAAGCTGCTATTTACCTCCCCTCATCCCTCCCTCCTCCATCAATTATCTGTATTGCCAGACTCATCATTCCACTATGCTCACTTCTTCCGCTCCCTCTGCCCTCCCCTCTCCGTCAACATCACTCCCTTTGACTGTCTGTCCAAAAGCTGCTTCTTAATTAGAACCAACGCCTCTGGGTAGGGCTTCCTCTAAAGATTCTCAGAACTAAGAGTGGCCCATGGAGCAATATCTTAACATTACTGGTTCTCTCCGCTCTTCCCACCAGACCATGTCATTCACTGGGGAGGGGTGTCCTCATCACAACCTCCCTCACCACCTCTATTCAATCCTCTCCTTGCGCTAACCGCCAAACTGCTCTCAACCCGTTCATTCTCACATACTTCCAACTTTTCTCTGGACCTAGCATTCAGACCCCACGTTTCACACCTATTACAACACGGGGCTGGTACATGTAGCAGATTGTTTCAAACATACTTATCTTAACTTTTCTGTGATAGATCCCCCCTTTCAAATATTTCTCCTCAAGTACCATCAAAACCCTCATCTTCCCTATTTCTTTATGTTCTAATCTCCTCCTTTCATCCTCCCCCTTACCCAACTCAAGTCCCTAAATATTCTAAAATCTTTACTTCGTTCAATACACCCCCTACTCTACCTCTAGCCCTCCCCGCTCCTCACTTTCCGTCTCCTCCTCAAACACTACATTTTATAGGGGATTACTTCTATTGGTATAAATTATGTTCCCTTTTTTTTGTGCCATCTCACTCTTCTTTTCTATTACTCGGTATCTCTATTTCGCTTTCTCTTAAATTTAGTCTCGCGTCTTTTAATGAAAATGATCGTATTTTTATTTATTGTTTATGTTTTCATCCGAATATCTTTATTCTTGTTCGACTTTTTTGTTTTTCTTCCTTTTATTCTCATTCTCATTATTTATTTCTTGTCTTTCTTCTCTTTTTCCTTTTTTTTTTTTTTGAAAAAAATCAGAATTATTATTTGAGATTATTTTTTTTATAATTATTAATGATAAAAATTCAATTGGTCTTAAGGGGAGTAAAAAGTCGGGCTGAGATACAAGATTGTATGAATACATCAAACGAACAAGCCTCATTTTACTTAGATAATCTCGTTTGGTATACTCATCGATAATTGTTTTAAAAATTTACTTTATTTTTAGTTTTTTTTTTTATAAATTTAGGTCCCTACAGAATAAATACAAAAACTACTCAACAAAAACTACTCCAATACAAAAAAAAAAAAAAAATACTACAGAAAAAAAAAAAAAAAAAAAAAAAAAAAAAAAAAAAAAAAAAAAAATCAAAAAAAAAAAAAAAAATCCTCCCTGTGAATATTAAAATATTAATTCCCTCGACAACATGTGCCCTAAAAATTTCCTCCTGATCGCCTGATCAGAAAGAAATACAGATAATTCGCAATTTTTTTCATTTTTAAAAAGTCCTGAAAAAAAAAAGAGGTTTTTGAAATTTTTTTTGACCGAAATTTCAATTAGACCAAAGGGCCAATAAATCAAAATTATAATATCAATATAAATTCTATGCGGTCATATCGGATCCCATCTATTAATTTATTGTTCATCGTTGTTTGAAGTCATTTTTGAAAAGAAAGAGCGAATAAAAAAAAAAAAAAAGTGCTAGGATCCGATCTGTCGATAAAAAATTTGCTCAAACAAAACAGTGAGTTTTTCAAAATTAAAAAATTTTTTTTTTTTTTGGATATATTTTTTTATTATTTTATTATTTATTCATTAAAAAAAAACGACGAATACAGACTCATAAAAACACTCGAAAGCGAACGTTCTTTAAAGACTTCAGAAAAGCTGCGGGTCAGCTTTTTTTTTCGAGTTAAAATTGGTCTTGAATGTGATAAATTTTTTAATAATGTTCATTTTTATGCTAGAGGGGTGGGGCTAAATGGTGCTAAGCCTGGACCTAATTGAAACGGCTCCTGATTAATGTGTCCTTTATTCTCAAATAAGCTTTTCGGTTAGCCTTTAATAACAAAAGTAATGTCGAGTAAGAAAGGTTGCAAAAACAGTCTTCGGCAAAATAATTCAACTGCTTATTTGATGCGGACATGTTTTGATTATCGCTGCTTTTGAGGAAGCTGTTAATGATTAAGGCGTGTTTCAGTTTGGTGGAATTCATTTATGCCTTTTTTTTTTCTTCAGGACTAAAGATAATTCCGTCGTTGTCATGTAATGGCAAGTATCGAACGTGCTGGTCTTGGAACAAGTAACCGTTCACATAGCCATTAAATGAAGAATTGTCGGTTTGTAATCCACTCCGTTTGCAGACTAATCATTTTAGTATGGTGCGTCGGGATACCCCGGTGGTGGGTAATACCAATGTTCAAAGCTGAATTACATAGTCTTCAGAAGGTTTCGTTACGGGGGAGGAATTGAAATTGGGGCCTTGATTTTTTCACAAAAAATCCACTTTTTCCAACGCAACGGCTCTTACGACGGGAATATTAAACCCGACGAGCTTTGTTGGATGCGAAAGGGTGGGGGTTTTGGAGTAAA
>JABUQX010032202.1:0-20000 GCA_015478945.1 Trachelipus rathkii
TTTTAATGAAATCTTAAATTTTAAAAAAGCGAAGCTAATTTTCGTCCCGACACGCGAGACCTCTTCAGGCTAAGGACTGGGTTTCTTTCTTGATCTTCATCAGTTCAAGTGTGTTTGAGTTGTCTGCTATTTCTTCATGGTGTTGTTGAAATATTTTATGTTTTCAATATTCATTTTGTATAAATCTATCTTAACTTCAACGGGATGCTTATTGTAGTTGTTACTATTATAAGTGCAAAAGGATTCCATGATTTTGCTATGGTTCGTGTGATGATATTTCTGATCATCTTTATATTGTTAAAATTGATAGAGTGGCCTGTGTTACGCCTATGACTTGTTAAAGCTGAATTTATGCTGTCCTTGTGCAGCTCATCTGTATGTTGATTTTTTCTTCTTAGCAAATCTATGGTTTCACCTATATATGTTTTATTGAACAAGTATTGCAGGGGATGTGCTATATACAGCTTTGGGGGATTTTTCTTTTCGTTTGGTTTGAGAATGTTTTTTAGTGATTTATTTGATGGAATGCAGGGTAATATTTTTTGGAATAGTTGTTGTTAACCGGAATATAATGTGTAAATGAGGAATTGGTAAAAAGGAGGTATTGCTATTTTTCGGGGAAAAAGATGCTATAGGACCTCTTTTTTGCTTTGTTTAAAATGCTTTTGTGATGAAAAACTCAGGATAGTAAAGTTATTTGAAAGTATTGTGGATGTATTTGTTTCTTGTGCTAGAAGAGAGGGGAGAGCATATACGAAAGGCACGGAGAAATAGAGATTGGCAAAAACAGCTAATTTTGTGTTTGGGAATGATTAGATACCAATGTATATAGTTTGTGCGAATGTTGTTTTTCATATAAGTAAATTGCAAGTTATTGTTATTCCATTGAATTAAGTATCGTAGGGGGGATAGAGTTGTTGGAAAGCATTTCTATCGTATACTGAACTGAAGGAATGATAGAGTTAATATAGTTTAGCGACATCATTAGGGTTGTGTTGCTGAGGGAGGGAGACAAAAATGTCACTACATATCTTAATCCATAAACTATGTTAATAAGGGTTGGGTAAAATAGGAGGATAAAATTCTGTAGTTCCAGTATATATGTTACTGAAGTATGGGAGACATGTGGGGATCCGCATACTCAGGCCGAAAGTTTGTTGGTAATATTTGCCATTAATGAAAGAAGTTATGTGTAATGAGAGATTGGCGCTTCCCGTTTCATATATTAAAACAGCTCATTAATCTCTCATTACAACATAACTTCTTTCATTTTAATGGCAAATATTACAAACAAACTTTCGGCCTGAGTATGGGATCCCCACTGTCTCCCATACTCAGTAACATATATATGGAACTAACAGAATTTTATCATATTTTACCCCACCCTTTCATTAAACAATAGTTATGGTTAGATATGAATGACGAGTTTTTGTCTTCCCGCCCTCACGAACACCAACCCTATGATGTCCTTAAACTATATTAAACTGCTATTCATTCCTTCAGTCAGTATGACATAGAAATGCTTTCCAACAACTCTATCCACTTCTCGATACCTTAATCACATGGAATAACAATTTCTTGCAATTTACTATATATAGAAAACCAACATTCGCACCAAACTATATACATTGGCTATCTAGTAAATCATAATAAATACCAAAGAAAAATTGATTATATTTAGGTATGTTTATATATTTTGCATCAATTTATAACAAAGAAGTAATGGAATTAAAATATATTTTTTTTATTTTGTTTGATTAACCCTCTATTATTGAGTTTAATTTACAGTTAACCCCGGTAGAAAACCCCGGTTTTTCCTGATTTTTGGCCGGGGTTGGCCGGGGCCCCGGTCGGTTCCTACTTCCGACCCACATACTTATTATCGCACATCCATTTTTATATAATTTTTGGATGATTTAATATCAACATTAGGAGAGAGGTTTTCAAATCATAAAGAAATTATGTCTTTCTTGCAATTTGTCATACCGATCAGGTTTGATGTGCCATATGAGAAGACAAAAGATTGTGTAACATTTTACAAGGAAGACTTCAAAAGCCCAATTGAAAATTTAGTAAAAGCAGAATGGTATTTATGAAGTTTGAAATGTATCACAGCACAGATCCGCCAAAACAGCAATAGACGGACTAGTTTCTTGTTCGCAGTTACAATTTCCAAATATTTACAATTTTACACTGAAAACCTACTTGAGAAATACTTTGGAGATAAAAGTGTTACTGGACTTGCCTTCCTCTACATACATCGAATATTGACATAAAAACTGAAATGTTATCTCAGATTTTGCTCACTCTCATGCCGGCGATTAATGTTAATAATTTAGGTAGATGATTTTAGTATTTATATAATTATTCCCATTTTTTCCTTAGAAATGTAATATTTAGTCCTTCCACTTATATATATATAGTATTATATATATATATTATATATAGATATTATATATATTATATTATATAATTAATATATATATATCATATATATATATATTATATATATATATATATATATATATATATATATATATTATTATATATAGTAGTATGGGGGACAAAACGACAGCCAAACTGCAATTCCGGATGTTGCAAATTTTGCAAAGCAACATTTTGACAACATTTGCGTTTTTCGCCTTGACGTGTCAAGGTTATGATTTTTAAGGTCGGGAAGGTTTAAATCCCAAAAATTTGGTTTAGCCCCTCAAAGAGGGCTTTTTGGTTCCTAGAAGGTTTTAAATGGTCGTGAGATCCTTTGTGATGGTTCCAATTTATTTATCGACGTTTTTTTTTTACCCCAAATCGACGTTTAAATCGTCTTTCTAATTGCTCTGGTTGACTTATTACATTGACAATTACATTATTTTGAAAATACAACTATTATTTTAAAATTCAGAATCGATTTCTCATTGTAAAGTACTCTACACTTCGCGGCCTAATCATTTCTTGTGTTATATAGTTTCTACCTGTGTTAGGTTTTTCGTACGCATTCTCAATTTGGCTTGTGGCGCGCACACAGTGGTGATCGTAACCTCGTCGTAATATTAGGTCTTATCGTGGGTGCTGGCCCCATAGAAAATTAGGAATATGCCGCGCTAAGAGGATGAGATTTGAGGTTACATAGAGGGGAGGAGTAGTAGGATTTCAGTTTCCGGATTTGGATTTCGGTAGCCGGACCGGTGCAGGTTGACGAGTTATTAATTTTGGTATAATAATCAATAATTTGTATCCTTATATATGTTATCGAACCAGTAGATCTCGATACGAGGGTGTATAAGTTCGTAAAAGGGTGTCCTTGGGAACCCCGGATGGGTCTCCATTTGATGATGAACGGAATGCCATAGGAAAAAAGGAGAAAGGAGTTCGTGAGTCGGAGTCAGAGAAGGAAGGAGTCGGTACTCGGCACGCGGCACGCAGGCACCGGCACCGGCACCGGTGCTGGAGTCGGTGCGGTATTGAATTAATAAATATTCGTTTAGCCCATTATTGGTATCAAAATATTATTGTTTATAAGGTCGTAGAAACTCGAAATATGAGAATTGTAAGTTCGTAAAGTTGTGTCCTGGTTGGCCCCCCACAAAGAGGTGTGCCCAGATGTAAGTGCACGGAATCGCAAACTCAGAAGAAGATGGAGTAAAGAAGAAGAGGAAGAGGAGGAGTCAGAGTTGGTACCGGCACAGGTGCTGGAGCCGGTGCGGTGCGAGTTAGTAAACAATCGTTTTATAATAGAATATAATGGTATCACTGTATATGTTTATAAGATCGTATATGGTGTCTAGGACTACAAGGTTCTAATAGATGTATGGGGACTCCCCAGAGATGGTCCCCAACTGAAATATAAAGAAGAAAGGCATGGAATGCAAACATAAGAGGAAGGATAAAATAGGCGGAGAAGTTTGTTTTGCATTGTTCATAGATAACCCGTTTTCTAAGGGTTGAAGACTGACATTTCTATTTCCAAATCTCGTTTCTTTTTATTAACGATAACTAAAATATATTGTTTGCTATTTTATGTTATATGTTTCATTTAACACATCATACTACATCATAACAATATACTACTAATTTAAATTTTTTAAATGTTATTTCAAATTTTTTTAAAATATTTTATTTATTTTTTAATTTATTTTTGTTTAATTTGCTTAAAACATTTTGTTTTTACTAAATTTTTTATTCTTTTCATGTTTATAACGACGTAAAAATTTTGCGTTTTTACACACCTTAAAGCAGTTAATCAGTAAATCAGTAAATCAGTAAATCAAGGCACCCACCCTACCCTCCCAATCCCACCCAATGATCTATGTATTGATCTATTTGATTCAAGTCATATTTTTACATAACAAAACTTTTTTTTATTTTTATTTTATTTTGTTTAAAAATAATTTTTTTATTATTGTTAAGGGATTTTGTTCGGTAATATTGCTTTAACTGCTGATGATATGTTGGAAAAGTGGAGATAAATTGAGGTTTGTATGCACTGTTAGCTACTTTACCTTTGAAAAGTAAGGAACTTTATGAATGTTAGCAGATTATTCATACGTGAGATATGTTAGGTTTGTCGTTGTACATTATATTCTTAGTTCAAGTTAGGATATGTTAGCTTTATTGATGTGAAAACTTTGTTACCTTATCATATATTCGTTATTTGTTACCTTATTATATATTCTGTATGATAATTAGGTAAGGTTATGATAAATATTTGTTAAATATTACTATGTTAATGTAAAAATAATAATGAAATGCAAGAGCTATGTTTGAAAAGGTGTGAATAGGTTACGTTCTGTATGCAATGTTAGTTACTTTACTGTTGTTAAGTTTTTTTTTTTTTTTTTTACAGTTGTCACCACCATTCACGGGCAGAGCCCTATTCAGGGAGGGGGCGTTGCACGCTAAAATTTCATCCACTAGCGCAAATTACGTAGATGAGCACAGACGCAGGCTTTAAAGTGAGGGAGATTAAATTCAGCAGGAAACACAGGAGATGGAAGAGAATTCCACAGAACAGATGTGGCAGGAAAGAAGGAAGCTTCGCAACGAACTAGCCTGGAGTTACCTACATCAACACAAAACTCGTGCGCAAACACAGCACCCCTTGTGCTACGAGGGCGTCGTAAAGGTGGTGGTACGCGAGTGGTAAGTTCCCTCGAACACCTGCCGCTGCGGTGCCTATAGAAAAGAGATAAAGCACCAACATCGCGCCGCAAAGATAGAGGGTCAAGTGAACTGGAAGAACAGAACAGTTTTATAAGCCTTTTGGTTTTAACTCGACCCTGTCCAAAAGCGCCCGGGTGAAACCAGAGCCCCCGCAGATATGAGAACAGTTACTCCATACAGCGGCGGATGAGACCCTTGTTATAGCTGGATAAACTGAGAAGAGGAAAAAAAAATCTCGCAGTTAACATAAACAGAATCCATTTCTTTGAAGGCCGCCTAGCAAACCGTTGTGATGTGAGATAAGGTTTCCAAGACCATTTTTTTTGTTTATGTTAAAGCCAAGTATGTTTATATTGTAAACAGGTGGACGAGAGAACGTCGAAAGAGATAGCGAAAGTTAGAAAGGTGTTTTAGAGAGGGGATTTGTAGAAGTTGGTTTTTTTACAGAATTTGAATTTGCACAAGGTTGAGACGAACCAATCGGAAATTCTACCCAGATTCAGCGAGATAGATCGGAAAGATTAGACGAGAGGCAATTCTAGAAGTAAAAAGAGGGAGCAGAATTGAAATGACGTTGAAGAATGAAGGGTCGAGTCATCGCATATGAGTGGATAGAGTTAGATGTGCAGGTTGAGAAGATCATTAATGAAAAGTAAGATATAAAGTAGGAGATAGACAGAACCCTGAGGAACACCACTTATTAACAGAAAAAGAAGAAGAAGTCCGCCCATCAACCACAGCCGATATTGAGCAACTTGAAAGAAAAGCTTAGACATAAGTAAGCAAAGAGAAGGGGAAACCCCAAAGGAGGGGACGCTTGGAGAGCAGTGACGCATGGCAATACCCGGTCAAATGGCTTTGGATAATGTCAAGCGCCACCACGGCAAGTCTCCCCGTAAATTCCTAAGAGCGAAACCATAAATCGGTTAACATAGGAAAGTATATCACCAGCAGACTTCGAACGCCGAAAGCCGTATACTGCCGATCGGAAAGAAGAGAATGAGATTCCAGATGTCTAAGAGTGCCGAGTTCAGAAGGGTTTAAAGATCTTTAGATAGAGTACAGGAACAATTGTTAATGTTAGCGTTCATGACTCGCACGTAAGGTAATGTTAGGTTTGCCATATGCACATTCTATTCTTTAGTTCAGGTTATGATATTTAAGCTTTATTGATGTAAAGACGTTGTTACGTTAGCATATCTGCGTTGGTTACTATGATAATTAGGTAATTATGATAATTTTTTGTGTGGCAGTTGTTTCATATAATTACCATGTTAATGTAAAAATCAACAATGATATGTTAGAGAATGTGTTTTGAAAACGTGGTATTATAAGTTACTGTTATTCTTGTATGCAACTTAGTTATTCTTTACTCGGGTTGTGTAAGTATGAACTTTGTTAATGTTAGAGTTTATTCTGCGTAAAGAATGTTAGGTTTGTCGTTGTACATTATATCTTAGTTCAGGTTATATGTAGCTTTATGATTGTATAACACTGTTGTTAAGATCACCTACTTTCTTTGTCAGTCATACTAAGAATTATTTTTTTATGTTATGTTTAAATGCAAAATGATACTCGAAGATATGACTTGAATCAATGATCAAATAGTCAATATTTTCATTGGAAGTTGTGGGAGGGGAGGGGAGTTGTATGGCGGTGGTTGGTTTACTTGATTTACAGCTTTAGAATCAGTAAACTATACACTTTACTATAATATTTTATTTTTAAAGTAGCTTAAACGATGAAAATGTAGTTGATGTAAAACATTTGTTATGTTTGCAATTTATGATATTTAGTCATCAATTGATCACTAAATTATGAAGTAATTTTTTTTCAAATATTCCTCTGTTAACGTAAAAAACTTTGTTACGCTAGCAAATATTTGTTGGTCTGTATGATAATTAGACAAGGTTATGAAATATTTTTGCTAAATATTGCCATCTTAATGTAAAATTAACTTTGCAAATATTTTAAAGAAAATATCTTGAGAAAGTGGTCGAATAGGAATACGTTCTTGTATGCTATGTTAGTCACTATACTGTTGTTTAGTATGAAACTTTGTTAATGTTGGCTGTTTATTCGTGCGTAAGGTATGTTAGATTTGTCGTTGTACATTATAATCTTTGTTCAGTTTATGATATGCTAGCTTTATTGATGGTGAAAACTTTGTTACGTTAGCATATGTTCTGCTGGTCATATATAAAGAAATTCATTTTTATATTATGTTTATCAATGACTCGAAATATGACTTGAATCAAAAGATCAATAGATCATAGATCATGGTTGGGTGGGAGGGGGGGGGGGGGGTGGGGCAGGTGGTTTGATTTACTGCTTTAGGATCAGTAAACTATTACACTTTAGCATGATATTTTATTCAAAGGACTTATTTTTATATGTTTGGAAAAAATTTTGATATGTTTGCAAAATTATTTGCGTTGGGGATTATAGAGCTGCAAAAAGATAATGATAATCTTTTTAATATTAAAAAAAAAAGGTTGTTTCAGAAGTGACAGATAATTGGAATGGAAAGTATGATAATTAGCACAAGGTTATTGATAAGTTTTTGTTAAATATTACCATGTTAATGTAAAATTAACATTGATTTGTTAGAGATATGCTTGAAAAAGTGTGAATAGGCTACGTTTTTGTGTGCTTATGTTAGTTATAGTAGTTAGTTGGTAGTATGGAAACTTGGTTAATGTTAAGCATTTTTCTGCTTATTTTTATTATAAATACGTCGTTTTCATTAATATTCTTAGTTCAGGTGATGCTATGTTAGCTTTTTTAATGTGAAAACTTTGATACGTTAGCATATATTCGTTGATCAGTGGAAAGAGAACTTATTTTTATGTTATGTTTATCCAAAATGATACTCTAAATATGACTTGAAACAATAGGTAAATAGATCATGGGAAGGTGTGGGGAGGGTGGGGAGGGTGGGGTGGGTGATTTGATTTACTGATTTACTGGTTTCTGCTTTATTGTATGTTAAAACGCAAATTTTTTAAGTTATCAACATAAAAAGAATAAAAATTTTAGTAAAAAATATATTTTTAAACAAATTAAATAAAAATAAATAAAAGTTTTGTTGCTATACAAAAATATGATTTAAATCAATAGATCAATTGATCAATAGATCAAAAGATCAATAGATCAATAGATCAATAGATCATGGGTGGAATGGGGAAGGTAGGGTGGGTGGTTTGATTTAATGATTTACTGATTTACTTCTTTAGGGTGTGTAAAAACGCAAATTTTTTACGTTATAAACATGAAAAGAATAAAACTTTTAGTAAAAAGATGTTTTAAGCAAATAAAATAAAAATAAATTAAAAAATTAATAAAATATAATAAAAATTTGAAAATAAATTAAAAAATTTAAATTGACACAAAGAAGAAATATAAAATGAAACATAAAATAAAATAGCAAACAATATATTTTAGTTAACGTTAATAAAAAGAAAACTAGATTTGGAAATAAAAATGTCATTCAACCTTTAGAATATGGGTTATCTTTGTAAGATGCATCCGTGCTCTTCCTCCTGTCTTATTTATCCTTCCTCTTCTGTTTTGCATTCCATGCCTTTCTTCTTTTATTTCAGTTGGGGACCATCTCTGGGGGAGTCCCCAGACATCTTATAAACATATACATTGTTGCCAATATGGGGCTAAACGAATGTTCACTAACTCAGCACCTCACCGGCTCCAACACCGGTGCCGATACCAACTCTGACTCCTTCTCAGACTCCTTCCTCCATACTTCCTAAATCATCCTTCTTCCTTCCTCTATCTTCTTCTGTTTTGCGTTCCGTGCATTTCTTCTGGGGACACCCCCTCCTGGGGGTCCCCAAACAACCTTTACGAACTTACAATTCTCATATTTGAGTTCTACGACCTTATAAACATATATTTCGATACCAATATAAGCCTAAACTAATATTTATTAATTCAACACAGCACAGCAATTTCTAATGGGGACCTACCTCCGGGGGGTCAACAGGCACCTTTGCGAACTTATAACCCTCATATTCGAGATTTACGGGTTCGATAACATATATAAGGATATAAATATTGCATTATTATACAAATATTTAATAATTCGACCCCGCGCCGGAGCCAGCACCGGTGCCGGCTCCGAATCCGAATCCGGATCTGAATCCTACTTAGTCCTTCTTCCTCTATGTAATCTCCAAATTTCATCCTTCTACGGGCATTTCCTATTTTTAGGGGCCAGCAAACCCTTCCGGGGGGGTGCACGGACACTTAAACTCATCTACGACGAGTCTATCATAATAGAGTGGATTTAAAAAACCGCAAATTTTAGGACGGTATGATAAACCTAACCAAGTAGATATATATATAAACAGGAATTTTAGCGCTGAAGCTCTAGAGTAACTACAACGATATATCGACTGAATTGAAATATTTGTGGTGATTTTCTATCGATTATATTTTTCAATGTAATAAAAGCGTTTTCGATTTAGCACTTTTGCTAACGAAATTTAGGAAAATGCTAAAAAGTCGTTCGATTATGTCAATTTTAGCACAAATTTAGTAAAATGCTAACGAAACGTTAGTAATTTCCTAAATTCTGTTAGGTTGCTCTTTCCCGTGCTTACCGAATTTTAGGAAAATGCTAACGAAAAAATGTAAACAAATAAGATTGCGGCGTAGTAGTTCGTTGATTTGATGAATGTTTCATTCATGAAATTTGCTTTAAATCTAATTTCTTCTAAATTGATAAACTCCATCACAATAGTTGATCAATTATTTTGTTATAAAAACTATTTGTTATTTTTTTTTAATTTTGTTTTATTCCAAACCACGTGCTCCATTAGAACAGCTGATCAAAATTTTTGTAAACAATCGGTCGATTATGCCCGAAATTCGTGCTAAAACTGGATTAGCATTTCTTATCGAACGTTAGCACAAATGCAAAATGGAAAACGCCTTAAGTCAACCAGAGCAGTAGAGAGACGATTTAAACGTCAATTTGGGGTTAAAAACATCGATAAATCGAATGAAACCATCAAAAATGAACTTCCAACCATTTAAAACCTTCTAGGAATCAAAAGGCCCTCTTTGAGGGGCTAAGCCCCATTTTGGGGGTTTAAACTATCGAGCTCAGTTTCAAAACTTCCAAAATCGGTCTTTCAGAACTTAAATTCGGTTTAACTGTCCTTATAAACCCTAACCTTGACACATCAAGCTTGAAAAATCGAATGTTGCAAAATGTTGCTTTGCAACATTTGCAACTTCCGGCTTTCGGTTTGGCTGTCAGTTGTACCACTCTAACTACTTTTGAGTAGCTGAAACAAGTGTCTGAGTTTAAATTTTTAGGATATATGTGGGATGAAAAAGGAACGGATAATGCAGAATGTAGTAGGAAAGTTGTGAATGGAAGGAAAGTGGCTGGTGCAATTAAATAGTTTGTGGATGTGAAAGGACTATGTCTTGAGTGCGCAAGGGTCTTACATGAGGATATGTTGTTACCTGTGTTAATGTATAGTAGTGAGACTATGGTTTATAATAAGAGGTATAGATCTAAAGTACAATATGTTCAGACGGACAATCTTAGGGGCGTGTAAAGAATTGATAAAAATGTGGAATGAACATATTCGAAGTGCTATGTGGTGTGAAGAAAGGGATAAATGAGAAAATAAATGAAAGTACGTTGAGATGGTTTGGTCATATGGAAATTATGGAAGATGTCGGTTGGTTAAGCGGATGTATAGTGGTGAGTGTATTTTGGGGGGTTTTTTGTTTTTTTTTTTAGTAATTGAAGTTAAAAACAATAGGAAATAAAAGAACAGAACAAGTGATTGAGTCAGTAAACGGAATGACTCGGAGGAAGGGAAATGTTGAAGTTGGCAGATGCGAGAGAAATTGCATAATAGGATAGTGAAATGCAGGATTTAGTGAGGGGTATTGTTGTGGCCTACCTTGGCCAAGGGATGAACCCTACACTGATGAGATGCCATAGTGAGGGTCCAATCGCACGTCCCGTAAGCTTAGAGTGGATTTTCTGACTGCGACGAGTTTTTTGAAAACTTGTTGGAAGATTAAACGCCTGTGCTTTTCTTTTAACTTATTTCATATCTTTACTACTTTTCTGTTTCCGGTGCATGTACGTACCGTTAAACGCCATCATGGTGAAATGAATGTAGATGATAATATAGTAATAATTCATCATTATTTTTATTATTATTATTATTTTTTATTATTATATTATTATTATTATTCTTATTATTCATTATTATTATTATATTATTATTATCTATTATTATTATTATTAATTTACTTATTATTTTTATTATTATTATTATTATTATTATTATTATTATTTTATTATTATTATTATTTTTAATTATTAATTAATTTTTATTATTATTATTTTATTATATTATTAACTTATTATTATATGTATTATTATCATTTTATTATTATTTATATTATTATTATTATTATTATTATTACTTATTATTAATTATTATTGTCACTTTTATTATTATTATTATTATTTATTATTATTATTAATTATTATTATTTATTATTATTATTATTATTTAATTATTTTATTATTATTATTATTATTATGTATTATTATTATATTTTATTATTATTGCTTCATTATTATTATTATGAACTGATCTGCATAATTTTACCTGTAGAGATTTTTAATTTGATTCTGTATATTTTTAACAACCTGATATTATTTTTAAGAAAAATACGTATTCCTTTTTTTAGTAATTGTTCAACATACTCAAAATTATCAATCTGCTTTAAAAATTAGGACACATATATATATATTTATATAAATATATATATATATATATATATAATATATATATATATTATATATATATTATAATATATTTTATATATCTATTTTATATATATATTATATTATTATAACATTAATATATATATGAATAATATAATTAATTATTAATTAATAAATTTATTATATATATATTATTATTAATAATATAGTTAAATATAATATATATATATATATAATATTATATATATATATATATATATATATAATATCTATACTATATATATATATATATATATATATATATATATATATATATATATATATATATATAATATATATAATATATATATATATTTATATATATATATATATAATGAACCTCATAATATTTTAATTGGTGTAAAGGTATTTTGTCTTTTAATACTAGCACAGTATATATATTTTTAAAAATTACATTCTTCATTAAGATTTTTTTTCCTATTTGGATGGAAAATTTTATTAATGTTATCTATCATACTATACATGTGACATTGCTCAGTTTTATTTTGTATTTACAGAATTATAACTATTAACTATTTGAGAATTATATAAAATACAAAAAACAAACCCAAGGTCATGTTAATGACCTAAGCAGAGATTTATACTTGTTAAAAGAGTTTACCCATCTCTTTGTCTCTCGTCTTTTGGAAGTAATTTACTTGCTCAGGAAACCAAATATTTCTGAAGAGTTCGCAAATTTCCTTCACCAATAGACGATACTTTATTATTATATTTTATATACACTGAAGGACTAATCAAAGTTTTTGGTCTGGCAAATAATTTCAACTGAAAGGAGACTTTTTATTAACTTATTACTAAAATGCTTGTAAGCTATAATTCTACTTCTACATAATGACAATATGGTTGCAACTTTTCTTGTGGAACTTTCTGTATATTTAGCAAAAGTTATTAGACAATGAAATCATTACTCGATACTCTGATATACGATGTCCAACACTCGAAATTTTGTGGAGATTTAAAAGCAAAATAAAAATTTATTTCCTAAAATACAGATTTACATACACATTATGTTGCTTTTAGCAGCACTTAATAAAGTAATAAAAACTAGCTAATTTTAATCCTTTTTTTTGCAATTGTATCCCAATTATTAGATATGCAAGGAAGTTACACTAAACTTGTTTTCACTGATTATGGGATAGTCAAGCAGATGAAAAACATAATGAACAATGTAAATGGCCATCTCGAAAAGAATTTAATTTGTCCAGCATTTGATTTTATAAAACGGACGTTTCCACACATAAGTGATATTAATTAAATTGTATGTATTTTTTATGACTCCCAAAATTTGAAACTAAATGAAGGATGTCTAGTTCAAAAAGGTGATGAGTGATTCAGAAAAGAAAACTTGACAAGGTTTAATGTCAGCCGTGAATAACTTTATTTTAAACCATCGAAATCCTAAATACTAATGCGTTGTTGATGATCAAGTCTTAAAAGTTCTGGGGGCATATATTTCCATTAACATACATTTTATGAAACCGGCTGATTATTTTTGTAAAAAAATTTAAAACTACATTGAGAAACAATGAATGATTCTATCAAGATATTCTTAAAATAAAAGAAATATAACAGGGACTATGGGATTTAATGTAAACATAATGACTGGCTACTGTTGGTGCCCAAAATATGCATTTTGAAATAACAGAAAATCATTTGAAAATCTCTCTTTTAAACCAATAGTTTATTTCGCTGGTTTATAATGCTAATTAAATCAATGTTTAAATGAAAACCAATTTTTAAATTTATTTTAAAAATTTCTTCATTTCATTCTGGTTTAAAAAAAAACACACACTTTTACTAATTAAATACTGTAAATACGTTAGACAAAAAACTTAACCCGATTCGGGAAAATCTTTGTCATTTTTGAATTCAGTATAACAAATTACTAAAATTCAACTCAAAAACATCTGATATTAAAAAAAATAGTTTTAAAACTCAGAGCTGTGTTATGGGCTTTTAATAAGAGTGAAGCTCGCCTATTTCATTAAAACTTATTGAATATTTCAGATATGTGTTGTAAATTAGAAAAGAGTTAATAAGAAACAGTTGAAACCGCAAAGCAAAACAAAAATAAAAATAAACAAAATTCGGTTAAAAAGTTTCAAACAGATCGCGCGTTAGGAAAAGAGATTTTAAATCAGGGCTGTAAAGTCGATTAATTTTTTTCGATTCTTGTTCCATCATTTTGAAATATACGGCTGCTGCCCTAATTTCAACTCCGGATCCGAATCTCCATATTTTATATTAAAAAATTCTTCTGCCCCTGCTCCGGTTTCGACTCCACAAACAAAAAAGCGGCTTTTGTTCTGGCTCCACCTAAGAAAAGATTTATGCTCTTGTCACCCCATAATCTTGCGGCTCCGTGACCCTGATTTAAAAAAGCATTAATTCTTGTAAAAACACACTTCCAGCATCATCATCATCATCATCATCATCATCATCATCATCATCATCATCTATAATCATCATCATCATCATCAATCTAATCATCATCCTCATCAATCATTATCATTCATCATCACGCACCTTCTTTCCCCAGACTTAGGGTAAAGTGCTCACATGCACTGGAAACAGAAAGGTAGTAGAGGAATATGACGCAAGTCGAAAAGAAAGCATAGTCTTACCACCCCTTTATACCCATAGGTTAGAACTCGTCACAGTCAGAAAATTTCACCCTAGGGCTTCACGGGACTGCGACGAGCCCTTACCATAGCATCTTGTTAATGTAGGGTTCATCAATTGGTCCAGGTGGGCCACAATCATATTCCCCTCACAAAATCCCGCCATTCACTCATATTATGTACCTTCTTGTCGCCTCCGCCAAGTTCACATTTCTCTCCTCCAGGAGTTCCTTTACTGACTCGATCCATTTTTTTCTTTGGTCTCCCAGCCGGTCAATTTCTAGCACACTTTCCCAACCCCCACCACTATACATGCTTTTAACCAACCGACTATCATCTATCCTTTTTCACATGACCAAACATTTATCTTGTACTTCATTTATTTTTCATTTACTCTTTCTCACACCACACAACTACCTAATGGGTTTATTCCTCATTTTATCAGTTCCTCTCACACCTAACACGCCCTAAGATTGTCCAAGTGAACACATTATATTTCAGATCTATATCACTTATTTCATACCATAGTTTCACTACTATAAATTAACCGAGGTAAAAAATACCTTCATGTAAGACCCTAGCGCACTCAAGACTTAGTTCCTTTACATCCACCAAGGTTTTAATTTCACCTGCCACCTTTTTACCACTCACAACTATCCTACTACACACTGCATCATCCTTTCCCTTTTCATCCAACATATATTAAATAATTTAAACTTAGACACTGTCTTCAGTGCTCACACATTCACATAGCTTCACATCTAGAAGCTGTCATCACTCACAACCATACCCTTCCACTCTTATCTACGTTTAACTTTCAAACCCTCCTTTTACAGACCCCCAAATCTCCTACCAATCCTCTCAAACTCTCTTCAGATTCGCTACAGAAAACTAAATCAATCGCATATATAGGTATGGCACCCTCCACTCTCTTCCATTCTCCATTTCTAACACCTTCCCCTACCACCCCAACCTCTAATTCTTTGATAACCCAATCCATATACAAATTGAATAATCAAGGAGACATTACACATACTTACCTCACTTTGCTATTAGTATTGAACCAATCACTTTCAACTCCATTTATTCTTAAAGCTATAATTACAAATATAATACAAAATATATTCCATATAAAAATTGCCTGTGTGAGAGTCCCTTTCTGTTTTAACACCTGTAGACACCGTTGCAGGTATACGATGTTTCAACTCTAGACGTTCTCGGATTATGAGCAGGCAGGCTGCTAGCCTAGGTTCGTCTCTCTACCTTACTCAGGACTCAGCCACTTCAATCACGATGATCGCTCTGCCGAACACGTCAACTGTAAGGGATAATGACACCTCAGCGAGAAGCGAAAAGTACCGATTCCGTTGGTAAACCTCAAACAATAGACGGAAGCACTAGTACAGCCTCACACTAGAGCTGCATCACAGCAAGATGATTGCAACACCTCTAGTTCTATATAGCTGATCTGCACCCCACAGTGTATGGTGTCAAGGAAGCAGACAGTTTGTGCCCTGGCCACGACAGGTTATACCTCAACATAGACAGATTGCGTCTCCACACCAACAGTTTGCGCCTCCAAACCAACACCCTTGCAGGGAACTAAATAAGTTATGAAGTTTCTTAGGACGGGTAAGTTTAATGCTCACCTTTCAGATGTTAAGCTTTTTAACTTTAAATCTCAAACTTTTCTTAACTTGAAATCTTAAATTTTCCGAAATCTAAAAGTCTAACGACAAGTAAGTTATTGCGTGTCACTCGCTGTGGAATACGAATAGATAAAAGACTTCCCGGTTAGAGCTACTTTTAACCACACTCTAATTAGTTGGTCTTAAATTTGGAAAATGTCAACCTACCACACTATTCCTCTTCAGCAATTGGAAGCATAATCTTTAAAAAATAAAAATAAAAAATACTTACTCCTTTTGTGACTATTTCCTTTTTGCCTAGGTCCTTCTTGAACGTTCGACATCTTAGTCACGGTCCAAATGATCTTGCTTTTAATGGAGAATAGGTTCTATCCTTGGGACGCTCTTTATCTTCTGGTGTTACATTTACAATAGATGTATCCATTTTCTTCAACACCCTGCAATTCTTCACACAAAATTTCGGCTCTCCTCTGGAATTCTTAGATTGTCCTAAAAATTATATATTTCTTTAGAATCTCCTGAATGCATTATCTCTCTCATACTTCTTACTTCTGCGAAATATCATCAATGGTCTTGTCTACTTCTTCCTCATCTGCATCGTTTACAACTCCCAAGGAATAATTTGATTCCGGAAACTTTAGTGATTCCTGAAACTTTTAAATTCTAAAAACACTGCTGGGATCACTATCAGTGTCATTTACATCAAGCCAGTCAAGTTGTTCACTGGCCTCAACTGGAGATAGCATCAATTCATCAGTTTTTTGCGTGCTTACACTAACAGTTTTCACTTGGTCTGTTTGTACTACAGCATATGTATTCTTACTTATTTTCTTTGTGGGCATTCGCTTTAGCATTTTCCAGGTCTCTTTTAATTTTTTTCCTCTCTTCTTCAGAGTTTCTAAATCAACCGTGATACTTTTTTGCGTGTGACTTATAGCTGTTCTTGGCTTCAACACATTCCTGGTAATGCCGGAGCGGTTTCGTTTCCCGCAAGATTTTGTTTCATCATTTCTAAAATTACTTCCCATTCCGACCTCAACGAGCATGATTCTTGTAAGTGCCATATTTCATTGTACAAAGTACATCTGCGTTCTTCTATGTCAATTGCTCTCGGGACTTCACAGATAGGAACTTTATGCTCGCTACCTTTGCAAACCAAACACTATCATCTAAATTTCCAACGTTCTCTTTTAACATACCCACTTTTCTTATAATGGTGGAGTCTTATGACCTGCTCTTCATTGGACCTGTTGTTAAAGTTATTGAATCTACTGGTAGTTTGCGACGGAGTTCCGTAACGCAATTGGTCCGCATAATTTGACCACCCGCCCGTCTTCCTTTGCAGCATAGCCAAGATCGGAAGTGCGGCGGTGTTTGGATCTTCTCTTGTTCATCCAATTCATCTTCCTCATGTGTCCAGCTCACAATATCTTTCTACTGAGTTGTAACACTTTTTTTTATCCTTTCCCATTTGATCATTAAATATTCTTGCAATTTTTTTGGTAGGCATTTTACAAACTGTTTTTTAATACTTCCACAGCTCTCTTCTCTTCGACTGTGTCTGCTTCATAGATTGTCTGCCGTCTAAGTGCACATTCAGCAAACTTTTCATCATTTTGTAATTCTTTTTCCCAAAACTCCATTTGTAAATCTAAAATTTCGCTCTCTTTCTCCTCCTTACACCAGCTCTTAAGTTTTGTGACTATTTTAGCTTAACTCATATCTGACCTTTATATACTGTAACATGGCCGCAACGGCAAGCCCTCAAGAAAATTTCTTAAATGCACCTCCCATCTGTTCTTATCTTTTCCTAGTTGCTCACTGTCGTATCTTTCGTAATCTTCAAATAAAACGTTAAAAATTTGAACTTTATCCCATATTTCAGGGGCTTGACGGCTTTCACACTAGCTCTACTTAATGCCTTTAACATTTCAAGCAGTTCTGCGGCCAATATGATTAATAATCTGTTAATCCACATACCTGACTCCTTTCTGGACTTTACTAACTCAACTAACCTCTTTAACCATAACTTACCACTCGTATTCAACTCGCTTTCTACCCCTGAGTCAATTTCAGAGCCATAGCTCTCATCCACAGTGAACATACTGTAATATGACCGCAACGGCGAATCCTCGAAAATATTTCTCAAATGCGCCTCCCATCTGTTCTTATCTTTTCCTAGTTGCTCACTGCCGTATCTTTCGTAATCTTCAAAGAAAACGTAAAAAATTTGGACTTTATCCACAATTTCATTGGCTTGACAGCTTTCACACTAGCTTTACTTAATGCCCTTAACATTTCAAGCAGTTCTGCGGCCAATATGATAATTAATCTGTTAAATCCCACACCTGACTCCTTTCTGGACTTTATTAACTCAACTAACCTCTTTAACCATAACTTACCGCTCTTATTCAACTCACTTTCTACTCCTGAGTCAATTTTAGAGCCAGAGCTCTCATCCACAGTGAATTTCCTTGTAGCCTTTTACCTCCTATTTTTCTTCTTTTTCCTTTGTTCCACCAAACTACTTTCGGAGTCACCTTCAGTCCCATTTTTGAAAGTGCTAATCTTGGATTCCTCAGAAGTATCTCGTCGATATTTTAAATCGTACCAAACATTAGGCTTGCTTTTTGCGCCTCTTTTTTTTTTCTTTTTTTTTTTTTTGCTGCTTGTACCAGATTTTAAGTTCTATCTCTTCTTTTTGACAATTTGTTTCATGTTAGTAATAACCTTCTGCTTTTCTGTTTCCAGACCTATGTCCGAGCTCTCTTTCTTTGTTGGCAATGCCTGGGCTAAATTTTCCATTTTATCAAATTGTAAAATACTTAAATTATAATTTAAAATAATTTGTTTCAGTGTAACTCCGTATTTGACATCAAAAAATAACATAAATAAAATAAATAAAATACATAATTTTATCAAAAGAAAAAAAAAGGCAAAATTTGAATAAAATTTCGTGCTCCTTCAAAAATAGCTTTAGCATTGGGCACACAAATCAAAAATTTGTCACTGCGTAAGCCTCGATGATAAAACACAAAACTTTCTATTAACCGTAATTAATAGCTCTTATCTCTAAATATATTGTAATTTAAAAAAAAAAAAATTGGATTGAGCCAGTAAAGAAATGTCTGAAAGAAAGGAATGTGAATTTGGCAGAGGCGAGAAGAAAGATTCATAATAGAAGTGAATGAAGAAACCAGCATTGACGAAATACCCCAGTGAAATTCCGTACCGTTCCTTTGAAGCCCGAGGGTTGATTTAGGGCATGAGTGGATGGGGGGGTAGGGCTTTCTTTTCGACTTACGTCATGTTCTTATACTAACTTTTTTGTTTCCAGTGTATATTGCTAACCTCACCCCAATCTGAAGAAATGAGGAAGAAAAAGAAGATATTAGAATTAATAATTTAGATTAATTTAGTCAAAATTCGTTATTTAATTCCCAAAACCATGCCTTAAATTGACGATTTGGCAACTTTGGGCAAACTACTGACGTCCCAATATGGAGAGATATATGGGAAGAAAATAGTAATAATTTAAAATTATCGATCTTTCTGGCTCAGCTATTTTTGCCCTAAACGCATGGCAGCAGATTCTATATTTAAGAGGTTTCGCATACCATACCCTAGAAATATCAATTGTGGTGATTACATATATATATATATATATATATATATATATATATATATAATATATATATAAAAACTATTATATATATAATATATATA
>JABUQX010032202.1:42500-59662 GCA_015478945.1 Trachelipus rathkii
GGCTAGGATTCCACTGGAGCAGATAAAAATAATTTTTAAAACGAAAGAAAATATTTTATTTTTTCTTCCATTTAGCAAGTTGATCAAAATTTTAAAAAGAAAAATTAATATTTTTATATAAATGAAGAGAAGGAGCAACTAAAACTTCAAATCAAGTTCTTTCGATACGCTTAAAATATATAAATTGGTAGTTTAACAAAATTAAGTTTATTTGAGGAGGAACAAAATATTTAAATTAGTTATTTTCGCCAATTTTAATAACAAAACATAATTTCGAATTTAACAATGTATTTAGTTAGTATTTAGTATCTGCAGTATCTCGTGTAGTATTGATTTGTTTAATATAAGAAGAATGGATATTCGAGACAGTCGGGACATATGAAGACTTTCTTTCTTCTCATAGTTCTAGGGTGACAGGGCTAGCAACCCGGTCCTTTACTTTTTTGCTTGAAGAACTCCTGGACCAGCATTGGAATCTTATGCGCCTGGAAACACGATCTTCTGGAGAGCACTGGGAGAACGAGTTTCGATGCCAAATGGAAGAAGATGCTGTTCCACTGAAAGGGTGAAACCCTACCTGAATGTATAACTCACGGACTGGTATCAGAAACCATTGCGCAAAGAAATGTTTTTCTAAAGTGCTCTAGGATCAAGAGTTTCGGGGCCAGAAGGTAGAAAATGCTGACCCAACAGACAGGGTGAAAGCCCTACATGGAAGATGGTAAATAAATAAATATATATACATATATGGGTCGCGCAGAGAAAAGAAAAATTTTGAAATGACGCTTGATGCAAGAATAAATGCAGGAATATATACAAGTACAGTGTTAAATGCATGTACAGAGTATGACATTGCCATTTCCATTTACTTGTCACATTGCTTCTTATAGATAACATCAGAAAGATGTCGTCCATCTAGGCGTACACATTCTGAAACTCTGGAGTAGAAACTTTGGAATGCCCATTGTAGCATGTATTGAGGAATATCGTCTAATTCTTCTGCAATCCTCTGTTTAAGTTCAGCAGTAGTTGCAGGACATGTGCTGCACACTTTACCTTTCAGATGTCCCCACAGAAATAAATCGCAAACATTGAGATCGGGGGAACTGGGAGGCCATAAAATGTCGCCGTTCCGTGCAATGATCCGGCTTCCAAACAATCTGCGAATCGCCTCCATCGACCGTCGAGCAGTATGTGACGTAGCTCCGTCCTGCTGAAACCACATGTTGAAACCAAAGAATGTGTCAAGCATACCAACATATCGATCTGATGTCACTGTTGTTGCAGTGCCTTCCAGACTTTCAAAGACATAAGGGCCCATATCACCATGAGTTGACACTGCACACCATACTGTAACCTTGGTGCTATGTAATGGACGCTCGTGAAAGCGATGAGGATTTTCCTGTGGCCAGTAACGGAAATTCTGTTTGTTAACATAGCCGATAACGTGGAAAGGGGCTTTGTCAGAAATCCACAAATTGTTTGGGAAATTGGCGTCCTAGTTAACCTTATCCAGCACCACTTCGGAAAACGTCTTACGCAACACATAGTCTTGAGGATGTACTCCACTGCTGCATCATTACTAAATGGCAACGCCTACTCAAAGATTTCGCATCGGTCCCGAACTAATGCTACCGTTAGAGTGTTGCTAGATCCACATTTAAAAGTTGCCATTTCTCTGTGCCACCCTATATATATATATATATATATATATATATATATATATATATATATATATATATATATATATATATATATATATATATATATATATATATATATATATATATATATATATATATATCTGTATATACAGGGGCTCCACGGTGGTTCAGTGGATTAAACCGAGTCTTTTCTCGTTGAAAGAAAGAAATTTTCATCTCGCGAGAGCGCGAGTTAGGATCTCGATTTGGCCACCTGAACGGACACAAAAATTTGCCATCAGGTGGAGATTTTCTGTAATATTTAATTATAGTTTAAGACATAGTAAATAACATTAATCTCAATGCCAACATATCAATAAAAACATAGCAACACATACTACAGAACAATTTATTATAACATGCAAAAATCAGACTTTCCCTTTCATGCTTCTAGGATAAGAAGGTCCGTTCATTTGGATGCGAAACCATTGCCACGATGGTTAGAATTTCGAAAGTAGTTCAGACGAAGCAGGATTTGTAATCAAGCCTAGATGTAGCACAATTTCTCTGACCAAGGACCCAAATGCAATGCTTATTCACAGAAAAATGAAATTAATTAATGAAGAAAGAATTAAAAGAGGGGTCTTTCAAAGATAGTTGATTTTAAAATTTTTAATATAAAAAACTTTACAACTATTTATAGAGGGTATTTATTATTAATCATAAAAAAATTTATTATAACAAAAATCCTCTTTATAGCTGATGTGCTTTCCTCTTCTGTGATAAAACCATTAACAGTTCGACTAACTGTCCTCTATTTGGAGCAAACACCCAATCTGTAATAATGGGATTTTATAAGCTCCTTTTTTATTTTCATTATTATTATTATTATTATTATTATTATTATTATTATTATTATTATTATTATTATTATTATTATTATTATTATTATTATTATTATTATTATTATTATTATTATTATTATTATTATTATTATTATTATTATTATTATTATTATTTTCTTTTTATAGCCTATATCAAAATATGAAACTTGACTTTTTACTTTAAACTGAATTTTATTTTTAATTTAATTTTGAATAGTCAACTTTACATTAATGATTTACTTTAAATTTAAAGGTTTTAGGTTAGCTTCTCTATTGAATTCTACCATATAAAGTATGGTGGGTAAGAACTAAAATCAAACTATCAGCTATACAGAATGAGCTTAGTTATAATACTTACCCTATTAAGAAATGTAAAATTCCTTTTTAACTGATCTTTCCTCATCCAAAAAATTGTGTTTAAGCCTCTTGTAGATCACTTTTTCTTCAGGCCTAGGTATGGTGGCCAAGGCCACTTATTGATAATGGTTAAAAAAATATATATAAAAATATTAGTTATTTGTTATTATTATTTTCTTTTTTATTCTTTGGCCACTTTAAAGTATTATGTTTGATTATTAAATCTTTTATTTTTATTATAGTATTTGTTTATATGCCAGTTGTGGCAGAACCAGAAGCAGTTATGGTTCCAAAGATATGTTATTTTAGGTCTGAGCCTTTTTTTCCATTGCTGAAGTTGCAAGAGCAGTAGGGCTGGGCTTTGCCTAGTCGTCAAAAAATCAAAAAGTCATAACAATGGACCTTTGACGTCATGGCAAGTTCCAGTTACTATTATGGTGCATTCAAACCAAGCTCATGGTGTATTTTATTTTTTTTATTTATTTAATTTAAAAAAAATTATTTTTATTATTCAAAGAGGATTCAAAAATCAAATTTTATATTTTAATATGGCCACTTGAATAAAAAAAGAAAATAAAATAATATATATACGGTATATAAAAAAAATAAAAAATAAAATAATATACATTGTATAAGGTACATAATATACATTATAAAATGTATATTTTTAACAGCCTAATGATCCCCAAAATTTATGGAATAGAGGTTTGGTGGCAACAAGCTAGCTAATTAACTAAGCGGGCATTAACCTTCCGAAGGAGGGCTAAGTCATCAGCCCTTCCAGCTGAGACGTAGTTTTCTGCTTACACCTTCTTCGGAGGGTGACCCTCAAATGGAACTTCACACCCATTCGAGAGGGTGATCTCAAATGGGACTTCTCGTTGGGAAAATATAAATTTCTTTAGGAACTTTGTTATATAATGAACTCGTGAAATTTAATTTTAGTATCCTAAGTAGGGTGAGTAGAGGAGAAGACTATATGGTAGCATAGTTGGTTATTAGGTAAGGTAAAACCTAGCGTTGTTAGGTAGGATAGTTTGTTAGGGTGTACAACACATCTTCGAAGAGAATGATCAGAGTTATGTACTAAGTTGGTATGAGCACGGTAAGGCAATTTGCCTAAGTTCAATTTGTTATTTAACATAACTGAAAAATTGATATGTGAAAAATTATTGGTTAAGGTGTGAAAAAGATATGTTTTTTAAGAATGATGTGTATATAAGACCTTAGGATAACACAGCATTTATTTGTAGTTCTGTAAGTTTAGATCTGTTAGGTTATACTAGCTTTGTTAGAAAATATTAAATTTTGTTGGATATTACTATGTTAGCTTCTAATGATACGTTAGAAATGTAGGCTTAGGTTAAATTTTGCGTGATAATGTTAGACTTTTTAGAGAATTTTGTTAACTTCCGCATCTATTCATAGTTTAAATGAGATTTGAATATTAAATGTGAAAGTAAAAAGTGTTAGCAAATCCCGTCTAGAAAATGGAACACAGATGCATGAAGTTATGGAAATAAGTCATGTGATCAGTAAGTTGCCGCCAGGTTTGGATAGATTAGATGTTAAATAAATTGTCTCTATAATTAATGTGTGTGTGTATGAATAATAAATAACAAGAAACAAAGCCAGCAACAAATATAAATAACAGCTTATAATACTCATCTATCATTAGTCATTGGGAGCCGTCTTTATTAGCTGACACATAGTATGCAACTGAAGATATTACTGACTTTGTATATTCGTCATCCATAACTTTGTTTGGATGCAATGAATCAATCACAGCCTCTTAAGCAGTGACGTCATTCACTGAGACGATTTAAGAACAACAGATTTCTTGTTTGAATGATTAGATGTAATATATATTTTTGTGCGTGAATTTATTTAACCAGTGAAAAATAAAACCTTTAAACAAATTAATAAATTGTTTCGTCATGCGAAAGAAATATAACATTTTATCTGCAGCATACAAATGAGCACGTTATGTGCAGAGTATAAAACCCGTTCGTGTAAGTAACATCAAGTGACTATAGTTTTAGATGTGTTTTTGAAGTTAAGAAAAGTTAATTGCTTTATTTGAGAGAGAGAGAGAGAGAGAGAGAGAGAGAGAGAGAGAGAGAGAGAGAGAGAGAGAGAGAGAGAGAGAGAGAGAGAGAGAGAGAGAGAGAGAGAGAGAGAGAGAGAGAGAGAGAGAGAGAGAGAGAGAGAGAGAGAGAGAGAGAGAGAGAGAGAGAGAGAGATATGTCGTAATTAATAAGATATTACGTTGAGTCAGGTTACATTAGGCAATGTTAGGTTTATATATTTAGACCAGTTAGGTAAAGACATATTAAGTTAGGAAGAACGGCAGTAGAGAGTAGCCGCATAATTGTGCCAAGTTTCATATTTTGTGCAACATTTATTTGCCATAGTGATCATCTAAGAAATTTTCATTAGTGGCCGTATTATTAATTAGCTCGTTGTGATAAGTTTCATATTTTGTGATTGTTATAGTGATCGTCTACGTAATTAATAGCTCTATTCATTTTTACCGGTATATCCCAATTTATGGGTGAAACCCCATATATGGTTCTGTCCCCATATCAAGTGGGGACCTTGCCATTTCTGATTTCTCTGAAATCATAATCATCCTTCGCTAACGTTTTTTTCTTTTGCATTCCTTGCATCTCTCCTCAACCATGCACTCTATGCTTTTCGCCTGGAATCCCCCTCCTGGGAGATCACAGACACTCATTAGTAACTTGAAACTATCATCATCTTGTTCTGCGTCATTGTAAATATATTTTATTTGACACCACTATTGAGATATTAAGCGTATGTTTACTAACTCAGCACCGCACCGGCTCCAGCACTGGTACCGGCTCATTACTCATCATCATGCTCCTTCTCTGTCTCTGACTTCTTGTTGTTTTTTTTTATCCTTCCTCTTCTATATACTCTGTGATTTTCGTGTATGCACGATCGTTTCCTAGTTTTGGGGTTCAGCACCCCCTTCGGAGGAGCGTAGCGGCGTGAAACCTCGGAACGGAAAGCTAACACTACCAGAAGGGAATGGAAAGTTTGTTGTTGATATGACAAATGGATGACCACTAAGTAAGGGTTGACAGATTTAGCGACAAATCTGGCATCTACAGATTCCAAAATCGGTTTCATCGACTTAGGTACCTGTACTTTGACACATCAAGTGTCAGAATCTAACGATGTGATGGAAATTTCCAAGGCAATGGCCGACAAGACTAGGAATTTCATATCGTTCAGAAGCTCCCGTTGCTCTGAAGACGATCCCACCTACCTTAAAAACACCTCGTTGCCATCTTCGACGTGTAGCGTCACCGCTGAAAAAAAGAGTCAAACTCCTCTGGAGTTGGAGCCTTAACCAAGTCAGCTGCTGACCTGACTTGGTTGATCGAGTCTTCGAATCGCTTCTTCGACCTCAGAATCGGATTCTCCGGTGTTGGAAATATCTTTTTTGAAGCCTCAAGAGTCAAAAACTAACAACGTTAAGAAAAATCCATCATATTGGCATTTGACTCTGATTTTTAATTCCGAAACCGCCAAAAATGGCCTTCCCCACCCTAAAAAAAACTAATTTAACGCTTTAAGCGTCTAAATCAACGATCTTAAGGAAAATCCAAGTCATGTCGGTCATTTACTTCGAATTTCCAGCTCAAAAACCTCAGAAAACGTTTCGGCGACCTCAGAAACCCCTAATTTGACGCATCATGCGTCAAAAACGCGGATGTTGCAAAATGTTGCTTTGTAACAGTTGTAATATCCACTTGCAACTTCCAGCCGTCGATTTTGGCCAAATGCGGGCGACCGTGTCCTGTGGAAAAAGTGCCGAAAAATGTTAAAAATTACCAAAAATATAACGAGATTGCCAGATTTAGCGACAAATCTGGCATCTGTCGAGCGAGCTCATTATCATATATATATATATATATATATATATATATATACTATAAATATATATATATATATATATATATATATATATATATATATATATATATATATATAAACTATATATATATATATATATATATATATATATATATATATATATATATATATTTTGTTAAATAAATTTCACATCTCATGGGCATAGCCCTATTCTAAGAGGGAAAGCTCTCTTGGTAATTTTTACCTAGGATTGGGACTAGGGATAGAACCCGGGCCCTTGCCATGCGATTTTTTCGCTCTACCATTTCGATCCACGATATATATATATATATATATATATATATATATATATATATATATATATATATATATATATATATATATATATATATATATATATATATATATATATATATATATATACTTATATATATATATATATATATATATATATATATATATATATATATATATATATATATATAGGCACTTTTCCTTTAAAGGATGTTACATAAAAATACAGATATCGAAATTTCGCTGAACACTAATCGTCTAACCATGCACTGTGACGTGTTAACTTAAACTCAATAGAAGAAGAGAAAAGTTGCCACATGTTGCTTTATTATATCATGTTAATTTTTATATGTTAATTTTGTTTTAATTTTTTTTTTTATTTATTTTTTTAAGGAGCTGCTCGAGCCGACGGTGGGACTGAGGGACGAAGTCCCCGTCGTCCCCCGGAGAGACCCTGACTCTTTCTATCTTGGCGATTTAATCTTGGGTATTCCTTTTGGTTTAAAAAAAAAAAACTTTTGTCAACCCTCACGCTCTCTATTCCCTTGAAATAATCGAAAAAATCGATTACATCGCTCGTTCGATATATATCGGTTAACATCCTTTTTTAAAGGAAAAGCTCCTATATATATATATATATATATATATATATATATATATATATATATATATATATATATATATATATATATATATAATATATATATATATATATATATATATATATATATATATATATATATATATATACTGAGAGATAGATAGAGAGAGACAAAAAAAATTGAAGAGGAATCTTTATTTTTTTAAGTCTTAGGTACTCGTAATCAGTTTAACTGAGCATATATTGATCGAATCTTGAATCGAGGCTATTAAAAGTGAGTAGCTCTTATCATTTTAATGGTTTCTTATTATCCTTTTTTAATATCTACTTTAATGAAATAGTTTATTTTGAAAGTTATTTAAATAAGCTAAATAAGCTTTTCAGTGTTTGAGTACTTTGTTATTACTGAAAATTTACATGTAATATGATAAGAATTTTACAATATTTTTTATTGGCTTTCATTATAGTCTGGTATCTCATACTTTAATAAGGTTTGCAATTGGGATAGTTTTTTGGAACAAAACACTAGCCATGTTTATTTACGAATGAATATAAGAAACTCGTTTCATACTTTTTTTTTTTTTTGTGAAAATAAAATGACTGGAAAAAAAAATAATCTTTCAGTATTTATTTAAATTGTTATTGAAATAGTTGTTATGGTGATATTATTGAGTTAAAATATAGTATTTTTTGCTAATTACTTGTATATGAGAAATTATATTTTTAGAACTAAAATTTTTCAGAAAAAATGAATAAAAGTGTGTTTTAGATATCAAAACACCACTATCTTAAATATAATGATCAGATAATTTTAAGTTAAAATTGAATAGCCTCTAAATTAATAGCTAGCAACTCAACATCAAGTAGTATACTTATAATAACATTTTTCTTTAAAAGGCAAAAGGGACATGTTTCCGTAAGCACCCTAAAAGAGAAATCTTGTAACAGGAATGAAATAACGATGACTAAAATTAGAAAGCAAACTTTATATAAAATGAACTAACCAAATTGTTTCTAACAAAATACTTGGAAAATAATTATCTTTGTTTACGGTGCCGGATTTAGTTTTTTTTATATTAGCTCAATATTTATAAAAAAAAAAATTTTCATATGGATTAGGTTTAGTTAATCTATTCTTTTATATATATATATATATATATATATATATATATATATATATATATATATATATATATATATATATATATATATATATATACTATATATATATATATATATATATATATATATATATATATATATATATATATATATATATATATATATATATATATATATATATATACGGTATATATATATATATATATAATATATATATATATATATATATATATATATATGTATAATATAATATATATATATATATATATATATATATATATATAATATATATATATATATAACTTCTTAACTATATATATATATATATATATGCATATATATAGGCCAGCGTTCCATTGTCCGTCATATGTATCTTAAAAACTATTAATGCTACAGTAAAACGGAATACATTGCTGGGAATGCTGGTCCAATGCTGGTCCTGGAAATGTAAAAAAAAAAAAAAAAAAAAAAAAATTATATCTCAAAAACGACAATAGCTACAGCGAAAAGGAATACATTTTGGAATCCTGGTAAAAATTTCACATAGAAAATGTAAAAATAATGATAATAATAAAAAAATATTGTTAATAATTATAATATGATTAGAAGGCCTATTTAGAACCTTTTATTGGTTTCTCGATAAAATAAATAGACTTTCTATTAAATTTTGCTTTTTATAACTACACTAGGGGGCTCGAGCCGACGAGAACATAGGGGGACGTTTTCCATACCCCGTAAGAGGGGCGGAGGAACCCCCGCGACACCCAAATACCAAAGAGCGGGGTTCGGAGACCCTCCCCGGAGAAGGGGAACCCTGTAATTCCCCCGGAAGGCCGAGACCCCTTCTACCATCGGTGCGGTATACCCTTGGAATTCTTTAGTAAAAAAGCAAATTTAATAGAAAGTCTATTTATTAACAGTACCAATAAAAGATCTCTAAATAGACTCTCTATCATATTGCTATAATTATTAACAATATTTTTTTTTTTTTACATTTTCTATGTAAAATTTTACCAAAGCTGTATGTGAGATTTTGAGATATATTTTTATTTTTATTTTTATTTTTACATTTCAGGTGGTGAGTAATTACCGAAAGACATATCCAGGAATAACTCGTGAAAAAGAAAGCGGACACAGATACATATGACAGTTAATATCTTGACCCTCTTAACTGTAGTAATAATATTAATATATATATATATATATATATATATATATATATATATATATATATATATATATATATATATATATATATAATATATATATATAATATATATATATATATAACTAACATAAATATATATATATATATATATATATATATGCAATATATATATATGCAGTATATATATATATATATATATATATATATATATATATACTATGTATGTATATGTATATATATATATATATATATATATAATAATAATATAATAATATATTAATAACATATATAATATATATATATATAATAATATATATAATAATATATATCTTTATATATATTCTTTTATATATATATCTTAGATTTAAAAAGATAAATTACCATATAAGTCATAAACCTATATATATATATATATATATATATATATATATATATATATATATATATATATATTTCGTCTTACGTCTTCCCTCAAGAAAGCCTACGGCCTGTCAGCGGAGACAGAATCGATTTCCACGCGGTCTTTTCCAGAAGTACACCAACCTCCATCAGCTGAGGCATTTCGGGCAGTCCATGTCTTCTCTTGGCTCTCTCCAAGCAATCTCCCCATCTTCCCCTCGGTCTTCCTCTCGGCCTTACTTCCTCCACTCTCCACTTCCACCTTCTACTCGCGACTTGCTCTCCCGACATCCTTATAATATGCCCCCACCATCTCATTCTCGCCGAATGCATCCTGTTCAACACAGGCACCATGCAAACTCTCTCCCTAACACACCCGTTAGTCACTCTATCTCTCCTCTTCTTTCCCACTATCGTCCTCAACACCTTCATTTCAGCAGCTTCGATCCTTTTTCCCTCCCATGTTGCAATGCTCCATGTTTCTAATCCATTTGTCAATGTGGGTACCAGTATACTCTCAAATATTATATTTTTTCAATTTTATATCCATCACACGATCTTCCATATCTGGATACAACGCTCCCGCCGTTCTCCCTTATTTTTCCATTCTTGCCTCCACTTCCCGTACACATCCTCCTCTGCTCCTCGTAAATATGCCACCCAGGTACACAAATGATACACATTTCTCAATCTTTTTTCATTTATGATGATCTCCACTTTTCTCTCATCCTCTCTACCCACTCTCATTATCATTGGTTTTTCCCTATTCATCTCTAAGCCAAACGCCCTCAAATTTCTGGAATTACTTTCCATAAGTCTTCTCATAATTCCCCCTCCTCCCTACTCTAACATGCCAAATCAACCGCGTACACCATTATATCACTATAAAACTATAAAGACAGGGCAGTGTCTAATCTATCGACTGGACCCTGCCCTGCCTTACTCCTATATCCCCTTAAAACCAATTTTCATTTTTAAACCCAGTTCTCACTTTACATTCACAAACGCTATATAAGATTTCTATTGCTCTCCTCAGTCTTTCCTCCACTCCGTACATCTTTCCCAACATCCTCCAAAGTCGTTGACTCCAGTAAAAAAATAAGTTCAAGAAAAAAAAAAGAAATATATATATATATATATATATATATATATACTATATATATATTATAGTATATAGATATCAAAATTTAAATGACACCTTATTTATATAAAAATATATATATATATATATATATATATATATATATATATATATATATATATATATATATATAGTAGTATTGTACCAGTTTGGGAGTGATCGGGTTTTTCTCCAAAAGTATAAGAGATATCTGTCTGAAACTTGGATTATAATCTATGTATATGTTAAACTGATCACACGCGAAATTTCAAGTCGCTAGCATGTATATAGGGGGTACCTCCCCCCGAGTGCGTAGCTCAAAATATTGCGCTTACGCCCTTGTTGCGGCTTCCGAGATCATCTCTGTTGCATTTGTAATACGAGGCAGATATTGAAGTCGCTGCAGTTCATTTATACCAGTTCTGAATGGAATATATTATTATTATTATTATTATTATTATTATTATTATTATTATTATTATTATTATTATTACGTCGAAGAATCGCGATTCTGAGTGAAAAAACGATTCCTGCAAAGATTCGTTTTTTACGCACTCTGACTCTGCCTTCCGCCGCGGTTCCTTCTTCGCATCCAGTTCTGATTCCGGCTCCGGCGCAGCCTATAGCTCCGATATATATCTGCATGGGTTAGAGTTATCATATCAAACTAAAATTTGGAGGAGGGTTAGATGGTGAAGTAACCTCGTCGTAGACGAGGTTACGTCCCCGTGGGTCCCCCTTAAAAAATCAAAGTGTTCGTAGAAGACTGAAATTTGGTGAGAGGATTCAGAGTTGAATTTCTAGAAAGAGTTGATATTGGAATCTGAGTAGTTGACTCCGGCACCGGTGCTGGAGCCGGTGCGGTGCTGAGTTAATAAACATTCGTATAACAACAATATTGGTGTGCTTATATATGTTAGCGAACCCGCGGATCTCGAATATGATGGTTATAAGACCGTATAGGGTGTCTAGGACCCCCACGGAGGGGGTTTCGACTGAAAAAAAAGCACAGAGTGCAAAACAGAGGTCGAAGGAGGAAGGAAGAAGGATGAAGGAAGAATAAGGAGGGAAAGAGTGGAGAAGGAGTCTGACTCAGAGGAGTAGGAGTTGACAGCTGCACCGGTGCCGGCTCCGATGCGGTGCCGAGTTATTAAATATTTGTGTAATGATGCAATATTGGTGTCTTTATATATGTTATTAGGTCTGTGGATTTCGAAAATAATGGTTTCAGAACCATAAAAATAAATAAAAAAATAAATAAATAAATAAATAAATAAAATTTCTTATTCTTCTTATATTTATAACTTACAAATTTATGTTTTTACATACCCTAAAGCAGTAAATCAGTAAATCAGTAAATCAAACCACCATCCAACCTACCCTCCTGTCCATCCGTGATCTATTGATCTATTGATCTATTGATTCAAGTCATATTTTTTACTAAAATTGTCATGTTTTACATAAAGCAGTAAATCAGTAAATCAGTAAATCAAACCACCAAACCCGCCACCCTCCTGTCCATCCTTGATCTATTATTCTATTGATCTTTTGATCTATTGTTTCAGGACACATTTCGAGTATCACTATGGATAAACAAAACATAAAATCAAGTTCTTTATACAAAGATCAATCAATATATGTTGACGTAACAAAGTTTCCACATTAATAAAGCTAACATAGCATCACCTGAACTAAGAATATAACCCACAAAGACATACCTGACACACCTTAAGTAAGAATAAACTGTTAACATTAACAAAGTTCCATACTTAACAGCAGTAAAAGTAACTAACAATTCATACAAAAACGTAACTTATTCACACATTTGTCAAACGTTTCTCTAACATAACAATGTTAATTTTACATTAACATGGTAATATTTAAAAAAATTTACCATAACCTTGTCTAATTATCATACAGACCAGCGAAAGTATGCTAACGTAACAAAGTTTTCACATTAATAAAGCCAACATAGCGTAACATGAACTAAGAATATAATATACAACGACAAACCTGACACATCTTAAGCAAGAATAAACTGCTAACATTAACAAAGTTCCAAACTTATCAACAGTAAAAGTAACTAACAAGGCATACAAAAACATAATCCATTCACACTTTATCAAACATATCTCCAACATGACAATGTTAATTTACTTTAACATAGTAATATTTAACAAAAAATTTATCATAACCTTACCTAACTATCATAATACCTAATGGGTAAAGACAAACAAAGTAAAGTTTTTACTCTTTGTAAAGCTAAACTATGAACATAACATACTTAACACACAGCAACCAGACGAATAAACAGCTATCATTAGCAACTTAACCAATAAAGCGAACATACTAGGGAAGTAAAACAAGTTTTCATTTTTATAACATATAATTTTCATTGAAAAGAGCGTTATATAAATACATCAAAACATATAAATACATAAAAACATGTTTATTTTAAATATATTAATTCATCTAATCAGAGAACATAGGATTCAACATAACTTGGGTAAGTTCTATATATCTCTCTAAAGATTCAACACCCTTTGAAAGAATGTAAGTATAAATGCCTTCAGCAACACTAAACCATTTTTCGGCATATTTTGATTCAGCAGCACTCATTCTCTCATACAAGAGAGAAGTAAACTCATCCAAGCTGATAGTTATTAACGTACTCCTGTATACTGCATTATACGGGAAACCACATGTTTCGGTGTAAATATCATAGATTACACCATGTGCTATATGTATTAAGTCCTCAAGTATGTCAACATCGTTAAGATGCGATGTTAATTCGTTTTTTATTTTAAGCAATGCTGTAATATTTTCAGATGTTCGAACTGTGAATCCTATACACGTACGCCAGAAGGTCGCACAATCATTGGGTTTCCAGTAGTTGCGTACATCAAGGGTTTTAATATTGTCACACGATGAGAACACAACGTCTATTCTATTAGAACCTATTACGCGGTCTTCCCAGTTAGATATTGCACTAAGCGTCGATCCATCGGATAACATACACTCATCCTCTACCCATGCTGCTGCGATGTCGATAATCTTGATGAATCCATCATTACAAATGAATAAAGCTCTATTATTTGATCCTCCGGCAGGAATACAAGCAATGTAGCGGTCGCCATTCGGTTTACGATTAAACATAAATGACACATCGTTGGGAATAACGAAACTCCTCGTGAAGATATCAACAACAAGCGTAGAAATTCGTGGAGATGTCATCGGATCAGCACAGCGAAAAATATCCTACTGAAGAAAATAGAGTGTATAAGCAATCTTTAAATGTAAAGAGATTCTTTCTTTCAACCAATCAGAAGAAAGTAAACAAGAATACGTCGCACGAACGAACCAGGAAACCTCAGTTATCGATGTTCTCAACCTTGAAAAATTCACTTCCCGTTATGAAAAAGAGACGTATTGCTCCAGACTCCTAAGACCTTCTGTTGTGATATAGGTATAAATATCTCTTGCTGATATTTTCAAAGGTTGATCTTTGTAATCGGGGGGATTCATGTCATATTTCAAGTATCATTTCGGCTAAACATAACACAAAATTAAGTTCTTTATATACTAACCATCGAATATATGCTAACGTAACAAAGTTTTTACATTAATAAAGCTAACATAACATAACCTGAACTAAGAATATAATGTACAACGACAAATCTAACACACCATACGTACGAATAAACTACAAACATTAACAAACTTCCACACTTAACAACAGTAAAGTACCTAACACATCGTACAAAACGTAACCTATTCACACTTTTTCAAGCACATCTCCAACATATCAATGTTAATTTTACATTAACATCGTAATATTTAACAAAAATTTAGCATAACCCTGTCCAATCATCATACTGACAACGAATATAATGCTAACGTAACAAATTTTTTACATCAACTTCGTAATATTTAACATAAATCCATCATAACCTCGTCTAAATATCATAATCCCCAACGAACAATTGCAAACATAACAAAGTTTTAATTAAACATAACATAAAAATAACAAAATATTATCCTGACATAACATAAAAATAAGTTCTTTGAATAAAATATCGCAGTAAAGCGTAATAGTTTACTGATTTTAAAGCAGTAAATCAGTAAAGCAGACGAATATCAATAGTCAATAGATCATAGGCGGATGGGTAGGTAGGGGACTGCAGGGGTGGGTAGTTTGATTTACTGATTTACTGATTTACTGCTTTAAAATCAGTAAATCAGTAAATCAAACTACCCACCCCTGCAGTCCCCTACCTACCCATCCGCCTATGATCTATTGACTATTGATTAAAGTCATATTTCGAGTATCATTTTAGATAAACATAACATAAAAATAATTCGCACGCAACAATGAATTTGCATCAATAAAGCTAACATATCATAACCTGAACTAAGAATATAATGTACAATTGAAAACCTAACATACCTTGCGTATGAATAATTCGCTAACATCCTGAAAATTCCTTACTTATCAAAGGTAAATTAGCTAACAGGTCATACAATACTCGATATATTCCCCCTTTTCCCGCATATCAACAACAAGTAAAGACTTATTATCTAATAAAATCCCTTAACAAAGTGACCAATCTATCAAAGATACCAGCAACTTGAACTATGAATTAACACTATCTTCATCAAAGTGTCACTCTTCTCGAGTATAACATCATTTGAACTATGAATAAACGTAGACATTAGCAAAATTCTTGAGCAAACCTAACATTACTCAACAAAAATCTTAACCTAGGCTCACGTTTCTAACACATCATCGTCAGTTAACACAGTAATATCTTACAAAACTCATCATTTCTCTAACAAATCAGTGTTAATTTTCACACTGCCATAGTAATATTTAACATAACGTACCTAACTTACGAATAAACAGTTTTCATTAACCAAGAGTATCTAAAGCAACACATCACCTCCCGAGAGAAAACCCAAGGGGATGAGCCTTGAAGGGTGTGAATCCTGAGTGGGGATCACCCCGAAGGGGTGTAAGCGGGCATTACCCATCCAAAGGAGGGGTAAGGCCTCAGCTCTTCGGGCTGAGGCCCAAAACCCGCTCTTTGGTATTTGGGTGTCGCTGGGGTTCCTCCGCCCCTCCCCTACGGGGTATGGAAAACGTCCCCCCTTCTGTTCCCCGTCGGCTCGAGACCCCTATTTTGCCGTGTAATACCCTTACAAATAAAAAAAAAAATATATATATATATATATATATATATATATATATATATATATATATATATATATATATATATATATATATATATATATATATAAAAAACAACTTAAATTAACAACTAGAAAATCTATTTATGTTCCATAGAGATACTCTGTACTATTTTTTGGGGGTAACGATTACCGTAAAAAAGGTCAATAAATAGACAAAAAAAAATTACCTTTAATTCTCGTGGTTTTGCAATGGCGTCGAAACACTGGAGGGAGATTCTTAATAATTTATAATTAACAACTTATAACTTCTAATTATTTAGTATTAAACCTATTTATTTGTAAATACGCTAATAATTTTATATCATTTTCATTTAATAAAACTGCATTTTTGAGACTAAAAGGAAACACATCCTACCGAAACAAGTTCCACGTTAGCACTGAAAGAAATTATAAGTCAGCATTGGGTAATCTAAAAATT
>JABUQX010032203.1:0-17500 GCA_015478945.1 Trachelipus rathkii
AACTAGGCCTATCAAATCCTGGCTCGTCTCACGGCAGTTTGTCTAAAATTCAGATCATCACAGCACAGATAAATTGTTTGATTCAGGATAAGACTCATGGCGAGAACTATCTTCTGAAAGAAAATAGAAAATGACGAGCATTCAATTCTCTAGAGATTAACTAGATCTAGCAGATAGATAATTAGATTTAAAAAGGAGGCGAAGCATTTGCTATTATTTCAAGAAGAGTAGATAGCAACAGACGTCAATATAGCGTAATTAGGTAGAATGAAAGCAGATTTACTAAATATTGTTATATAGTTCGTTATTATAGCTATATAGCCAAAAATATTTATACAGTAAAGGTAAACCAATACAAGGATTCGAACTATTATTATTTAGTGAATAAGTAGCACTTATAGTACTGTCGAATTAGTATTCCCTTGCAATAATACGATTCGAGCAAATGATAATAAAATGATAGAATAGTAAATAGAGATAAGAAAGATTTTCCACTCAACATAGATACCAATAGTCTTATCCTAGCTGAATGGGCGAGTAACAAGCTCCATTCGAGTGATACATTAAGAGATTTATTTGAGAGAATAAGATTGTTAATGTTAGAAAGATAGTGAAAAGTAACTTGTCAATACTAAAATGTGGATTATACTGAGAGAAGTGAGAGCCCCCATATACTATTCAGCGTTAACGAGCATTCACTCACTACTGATCAAAGCAGAATATTTCATATCCAAGTAATAGTTAGACATAATAAAACATAATACGCAATTCCTCCCAATAGCTACCGTATTATATTCACAGAATTAACGTTTATGTGAGGAGCATAAGGTTAGAATATATTACTGCGGAGAATAATATTGGTAATAATAGTAGTAATAATTGTATATTAGAGTTATAACTAAATATTATAAAAATATATGAGTATGTTAATTTATAACAAGAGAGTATATTTGAGTAATACTATAATATTATCTTAATAGCTTAAATTATACAAGAATTAGGTATGGAATTGGAAATTAAATATGATAGGATTCTTAATTATTAACTTATCAGATAGTTAGATTAGATATACTTAATGTACATATCCTTATTAGGCTCCTACCTCCTGCAAATACATATGAGAGAGCCAAATAATCAGTATATGGTTGAGTATACTTATCAATTACCCCTAAAAATAGAGTAATAATTATAACCATTTGATGAGAACGATATAGACTACACGTCAATGAGAGTATAGGAAGATAGATAGTAGAAAATGACATAAGTATATGGTTTTAACTAGAATTTTAAACAGATTAATTATTTCTAGAATACGATCAAATATAAACAAAGTAAGGTAAATAAAAAGAGTTGAGAAAAATTGAATTTGAGAGAGCACACCAATTATACATCGTGAAATTTATGCTATCGATCTTCATCAGATCTTCTCTCGCATACGTACGTTAAATCTGTATCTCTCGAAGTGTTTATGTCTTATAGGTAATACACTCCCATTAGACGAAATAGAGTAACGGTTATGTTTACTCTTCGGATTTTTAATGTTTTAGTCTTGTCATAACGACATCCTGCCATTCTGTCTCGTCTCTACGACTACTCTAATTCATACATATCTTATATTGAGGTCTGATATAGTGTACTAGAGTGTATTCACAGAATTGCGTGATTAGACTCTTTCAGGCCATACACGTTAGAAAGTATATACCTCCTGTCGCCCATTTCTCCGGAGGAGTCCTACTTCGTATCAGTCATTTCAGTTCATCTGCACATTATATATATTATTTTGCATAGTCGAAGATTATTATGGCGTTTCTCTGATGACTTATATTATAAGCCGGCTGTATTATAGCACTATTCTATACTACATGTTTAGTAGGATAGAATTTCTTGATAGATCATTGAGTTTTATAGTACACTTTGATTATCGATATTATGACTAAAAGAATAAGCTACTTTAAGATACACAGTCCTACTTATCCCTAGGATTCCCTAGCTCACTAATATACACTCGTGACGTAAATGGGGACATAATAAATACATAAGTAGACTAACTTCTATCTTACCACTTCAGAAAGATGATTGATAATTAGATCTATATACATATTTTTTATATTTCAATTTTGAAATCATGAGTAGTAGATTGTTATGGGCTATCAAAAGCAATAATGTGACAAATATGATTATGATAATAAAGCACAATCTCTTGTTCTGAAGTGAGCTCTGCTAATTGATTTCAATGAATTAGATCTAGGCTAGTGTTTTAAGTGTACCTCTTGAAGAATACGACGTATTTTTATGATCGAGAAGTATAGTGAGATTTTAGTTCTTTTAAATTCCGAAATAGCTTTCTTATGAAGTAATAATTCGTTCCGGCCAATGGTTTAAGAAAAGGCGCAATACGATATATAACTATCCTATATATGAAAGCGAGCCTCAATCTTAAGGAGAGAGTGTTTTCTTGAATTCCCCTAGTGACATGTGATGAAGATATATAATATTTATAATTATGTCAACAAACAAGGCACAGTCATTATATATTGTCCCACCAATCCTGGATAATTGAACCATATTTTAAATAAGTTATGTGTGTAAACATATATAGTATACAACGATTATAAAATTATAAGTATTTCCTATGTGTTTCGTACATTTGTGAAGTTAGATCTAGAAGTTGAGTTGTGTTTTCTTCAAGCTGTGTAAGGTGTTATCATCCCTACTTTACATATTACTTTGTCTCTTCATTAGTCATTTTTTTATAGATTTGGCAAAATTATCCCATATTTGTAATCTTTACAAAGTTGATAAGCAGTGATGAATGACTTGGAATGAGATTGTCATTATATTATTTCACATCTGATAATATAGTTCTGTACGTCGTCCTGTGTTGTTTCACGAGGCTCTCGTATATCAGCCGTGGGCGATTAGTATTTAAGTGGCTTGATAAAATCTCAGAGAGTTTTGACAAGCAAAGATCAGAATACCGCTCTCGAGAATTATAGCTTTATTGGTATATATGCAGAATATATATATTATATATTTTATTTATATTTATTTTTTGGGGTGGCTTTGATATTATATAGTTATTTTGATCTTTAGTTTGTATGGGTGTGATTATATGATAATGAATGAGAACGAGTGAAGATCAAAGATTGAGTTATATGCTGTAGGTCTTACATTAATTGACTTTGCTATAACGTTTTAGTCTGAAAATCAATTCAATGAATTATGGGAATATACTTATATATAATATATATTCTATACTATCTCAAACGCAACATTATGATCATTAAAATAGATTACTCATGCTTACTTAACTGTAAATCCTATGTCAATGCCCTTTATTAATTCGAAAAGCATTTAAAACACGAATAAAATGATAAGGAAAAATACTATGATACATTATATAATATTTATTACGCTAACAGATAGTTTCAAAATAAGGTTTAAAGATGTATTATATTATAAAAAAATAGTATATAAATCTATGTAAATTATAACTAAACACAATAATATATTAGACAATATATAATATATAATTTAATAATATGTTATGTCGCTTAAATCTATGTAAACTAAATAAACTCATAACCATTAATATTTAACGATAATATTATATATATATAATACTATAGTAAATTTATTTTCAATAATTTTAAATTATTTCAAATGCATTGTTATCCAAAAAATAAGCACATTGTTACAATCAAAAGAGCGCTCTCAACACTTATATTTACGATATTTACGTAAATGATTATTAGAAAAAATTGATATAGAAGCTAGAAATAATATGAGGTCAAATAATTAGATATACAATGAGACTAGCACAATAACTTAACTTAGTTGAATGATCAGATACTCAATAATGAAATTACTATTTTACGAGTAAATATAAACTTATATCTTCCATAATATAAGATTATTTTTCACTATAATCCGGAATACTAAAAATGGTTAATCGTGCCTATATAATTATATAATTAATACATAAACTTACACCTGTACATCATTCACTGAGAATCTTGAATAATTCCAATATTATATATTGCGGTTCTATGTAAGTTGACCATATCTTCTTCTGTTCATGAAAAACTCATTTCACTCACTAGCAACTAAATCATTATGTAGAGTGTTTAATGATTAACTTTTCTTGCGAGAAATCTTTGTCTACTGAAAGATTTTTCCCAAGTTCCTCTTTGAGTTAGATAAATATCTTACTAACTTACTCCCTAAGATATCAATAGAGAATTGTTCAAACTTTTCAGTCTTCTGACTAAATCCCATAAATGAAGATTCACTGCTCAATTCTATAGTGGATTTCAAACGAACACTGAAATGGCCAGGGTTGCTCTTCATACGCATGAAAGACTTGCGTCACTCGATACAGAAAGCATTTTGCCGAGAAAATCCACATATCTAGCTCCATAAAAGCAGTATCCATGAGAACGGCTTAAGTGAACGAAGAGAGTTCAATCTACATATACTGCAACAAAATATGACAGAAATAAGAAGTTTGGAACCAGCTTGAGATTGTATGTTTGCGAGAACATATTGCTAGCCCCTGTCTGCCTCACATGCAGAGATATAATAATTAATATATACATACCATTTTTCCTTAATATATCATATTCAGGTATAATCACTGTCACCACATATCTCGTAGCATCTATAGATTATATATAAAACTAGTTTTATTCACTCACCTAATCACTTATATCATCATAGCAAATGTACTTTATCTATGACATTATATTATAAGGTATCAGCGCAGTCTGCGTATATCAGCTCATCTATTTTTCTCTACTTGCTACAATCCTCGATGACTACGTGATAAGATGATTGGTAGAACTGCTGAAAATATAGGTAGGCCGAGGATGAGTATCTGGAGTGAGTCAACATTCTCAACTCCACTGTTAAAGGCTTATGATTACCAAAGAGGAATGTAAATATCAAACGACGATATTATGGTCTTCGATGTTACGTCAATCAGTCGTCAGAGAGTTCACCATATATGATTCTAGGTTCAGATGTAAGTTGGCGCTATTAGTGCGCAAGTGTGGTTCTCAAAGATTAGTTACGTAATTCCTCTCACAAATCTTCTTGTTATCCATTCTATTCATCAAAACTAATCATAACCGGTGAACTATCATGGTCCTAAACACAAGGAAGATATATTAACTCTTTACACGAACCACACCTCGAGATTCTTTGAGCGTGAACATTTATCTCTTCAAAAAATAAAAAAATTATTGAATAATCGAAATCAAACTTCTTCAAATAATAAATGTTGTGGGTGATTTAAGTATGTATTCCATCTTTGTTCTACAATCTTTATGTATCAAGAATTATGGCAAAAACTTTTTGCGCCTCTAGAACTTTCTCGAAAACCTTATTATATATCATAACATGACCCCTAGTTCATACCTCCGACACGCTCTTCCATTATAATCTTCCCCCATCCTCTAGGTTCTCGACAGTTTTTTTCAGACTCAGTCCTTGAACGAGCTCCTTAGTGGTGATGCAGAGTCTAATAACATCTATCCGGCGATTTGACCATATTTTCACCTATTCATCTAACTTTCTATCTTATTGTATGTGGAATTAGGCATTATATCAGCCGGTTTCAAACTGTGTGCCGCGGCACCTCTGGGGGCAGCGAGTTATATTGTGGGTGTACGCTCCTAAGAAATGTCTTCTCGTTCAAGAATTATTGCTCCGAGCTACAATTACAAATTAAAACATTTATTCTATCCACATCAACTCTATGTGGAGATATGTTTTTTCCTTCTACATCATCTAGGACACTCTTGAGAGTAGATAATATGTCTTAAATATGGAGAATTTTATATACTAGAATCTAGAACTATAAGAAGTGTAAGTGGTTGAGAAGTATCCCGCTAATTTAGGCACGCGTGAGTACTAATCCTGAGAGCTATAGACGCCTGTCTTATTTCACTCTACTTTCATCTGTACCTACATCAACATCACATTATCTACTCAAGTGTAATGGAATATATAGCGCATCATACTATACGAATCAAAAAAGTAGAGTTAGACACTGCTTATCCTTATTATAACTATTATTGTACCTATTAAGTATAACTCAATTGTAATCAATCTAAAATCTTGAAAACTTTATAATACCTCATATCTTAGAAAATGAATTCTACTTATTATATCTAATCATTTTGATCATCGCAGATTACGCACTCGAGCTGGTCGTCATGCTGACTGAATACCTCCTTCAGTATCTAATATTATGGTCCGAAGTATTCAGATCTTATAAGGCTATTCCTATATTTAGTTAGACGTTCAGCTGATGTTATGGGGAGTCTTCGTATAGGTTCTGTATAGGGCTGACGATTACTGAGAATCGTAACCCGTATGATCTCACAAAAGTTTCTGTACGGTAAGATCACAAATATTTATACTGAACTTTTACCCCACTAATTATAAAATACACCACACTACACTTCTCCTATGAGTTATTCCTCGTCACTTTTCGTCCTCTGAAGAGTCTCTAGTAACAGCGTTATAAAGTATTACTGCCTTCAGCAACATTACAATCTATAGAGCGAGAGACTGGATATAAACGACTACTACTCATCTCCTTCCTGTTAAAGATTGGTGTTATACGAGCCAGTGTTTAATATACACCCACAATCTTTCATTTATCACACTTTATCTTTAACAAGATTTACATACAAGTATATAACATTATAAATCAGTTCTAACTTATCTATACGATAATCTAAACATGTAACTTTATCAATACTCCCACACACTACACACATTCTAAATCTGCTTCACTATCTTTTGTATCATAGGAGTTGCCTAAATACTTTACTATTTTCAGCGCTTATTACCGATTATTTCATTCATATATACGCCAGCAATCACCTACTCTATAATATATATAAGGGATTACAATGCCACTTACACCCGGCTTAATACGGGCTATACTATCGAGTATCCCCTAATACAACCTATAATATTGATTATGAATATATTAAGTATATCTATTGATAAAAAGCATCAAAAACTTAGACTAATCTTACCTTTATCCTAACCTCAAATGCGGTATATGGCGAAATTATATTCTTTGATCTTAGACGAGACTCGACGCTCAACTACGACACACAGCCTGTTGCACAAAACACAAACATGGTCGTAATAATTAACAACCACAAACTCTCGAACTCTTTAAGAGTAAACATCGTAATAATATACTAAAACAAATTGGTTTTTACTGAAAATTTGGAAGTGTTGAAGTCTTCATAAATAATCAGAATACCCTACATATATAATTAGCGAGATATTCACAGCGATGGTCATTCATAAGTTCAAAATCTTATAAATTTCTCCTCTAAAGTATCTTTGATTATACTAGTATTCCAGAACGCTTTAATGTGTCAACAGCACGCTGAATTATGATCTAGTGCGCACATTACCGGTTTCACAGGATAGTGTAGCCTAAATGAGGAAAGCGATGATGCCTTTGGAACCATATTTCGAACGTTTAGAGGTGTTAAGGAGCCGCAACTCATATACATCTAGACAACCTCACTTTATCAAAGATTGCCCCGAGCAGAGTCAGACATATTCAGTCCCGAAGAGCAGAACAAAAACTGTTACCATTGAATCAGAGCCACGAGAAGCTTCGGTGCTACGAACTGAAGCATAATAAAAATATCTTTTACTAATAGAACAATCATGCTTTATTTGTACTTTATACGCCGTCCACGGAAGACAACAACTGCCTCCAAGCTATCTCGGAACCGCTCAGGAAAAACAGCTACTACACCATATTTACCATTTGCTCAACCAGCTTCAGAGCATGTGTAATCCATTGCACACTTTAACTACTTCAAAAATGACGGGTGACTACATATTGACTATTAACGTACCATCTAGAATAATCTTATTGCGATGAAGCTTGACCAACCCTAAAGTAACTACTGAAGCTTACGTTTTATGGCTAGTGCACCTCTCTTCTCAGCTCATAACTTTATGCTTCTTAGGAACCTCTAATATATCTTTCAAGTATCCATTACTGTTATTGACCCACAACTGTTATAATATATTCAATCTTTATTATACAACTTACACGTCTTACGCTCATACTCAGAAGAGATATTTCGTATTATAGAGACCTTCGAAAGACTTAGGTACATGGTACACTTTCTAGCATATCAATTTTTATACTATACAACAGAGTTGAAAAGAGCCCGTGAGTACTCAAGCCAGACGAGTTTCTTAATATTTGGTAGATATTATCAAATATACAATAAATATATGATCTAATTATAATATAATATATATATATATATTATATATAATATATTATAATAATTAATTATAATAATATATTATATAATATATAATATATTTATAATATTAGAAATATTAGATATATGATATATGAATTTTACTCAAATACATGTTCGGTAAAGGTGTTTTGTATTTTCCAAGGTGGAGGCACTCTATGAATTATACTGTAATATGACAAAAAATATTCATAGTTAATATATTATAATTAGGTTCACTTAGATTAACATGAATTATAAATATATATTTTCATACTAACATGTAATAAGATAAAGAAATATACAAGTAAATAACAACAAATATTAGTATTATATATAAATTTATGTAATGTGAGTCATAAATTTTAACTGTGCAACTAATAGGAAAATAGTTTTAACAATTATAGATCTTATTATAGACAGATCGAGTGCTGAAAAAATATATAGAAATATTTGACTTAAGAAGTTATATTTGTGTCGAACTTCATAGATTACTACATATCCTGATAACAATTTATTATAAAAATATATATGCCTCAATTAAACACGCAACCCTCTCAGAAGCGTTTCAATTCCTTGCTATTATCAATATGATAGTTGTTTACAATAATTTAATTTAATAATATTATATATTTACATATTGTTCGTATATATAAAATACCAAAGATATAGAAAAAGTCAATTAAATAAGAATAAAAAAAATAGCAAAATGGTAAAACCAAGAAATCACCCATTAGTAACTACACACAGTAAGGATAGTACCTAAAGTATGAACCTAGTAGACTAAGTAGTATAACAAGTTGAACTCACTCTAGTAAATATACTCGAATACTCATATACTATAGTTATAGACCAACATTAATATAGTAGAGCTATAAATAGAGAATAATTAATTATTGGTTATATATAAAGCTATCAATTAGTTAGAGAAGATAAAGATTTTTTTAAACAATTATTTCTACAAAGGAGAAAACTAATTAATAATAGATCCTTAATGGAAATTAGTGCATTAGTGGAACAACAGAAGAAAGAATTATTCAGAAAGACTTTGGCAGATGGGAAAAATAACTATTAGAGTAGATACTTTGTATAAATAGCATTTAAAAAAGATTAAAGAATTCTCAAGCATACCTATACGATTAATATACTCTAAATTAAAACTTACGTTTATTCCGTGATAACATCTAACTCTACCTGAATATATTAATATTAATCTAACATAGTGAAAAAATATTATAATATATATTCATATAATAAATATAATATATATATATAATATATATAAGTATTATATATATCTATATATATATATTATTATATTATATTATATTATTAAATATATTTAAATATATTAATTATAATAATATATATAATATATATAATATAATATATAATATAGGCCTTAATCACCTTACCGGTAATATCTAATTATTTATAACATTATAATAGTACCTTTGTAATCGTAACATAATAATTGTAAATAATAATTATATAAATTAATTAATAAATAATAATAACTAATATAATAATATAATAATAAATATATTGATAGTATATATATATATAATATATAATTATTAATTATATAAATTAATAATTAATTATATAAATAAATATATAATAATAATAATAGTAATAATGAATAATCAACAATAATAATAATAATAATAAAATAATAATAATAATAATATAATAGATAATAATAATAATAATAAATAATAAATAATATAAAATAATAATAATAATATATAACAATATATAACAATACTTTAATACCTAATAATAAATAATAATCAATAATAAAATAATAATAATATAATAATAATAATAATTATATAATAACTAAGAAAAACAATAAAAATAAACTATTACCTAGCTCGACTGCTTGACACTTATATTTCCTTTTGCTCCAGAAAACTGAATTCTAATTCCCATTTTCAAAAAGCTTTTGGAGAGTGGAAATATTTCTAGCTCTGATTTTCATATTTATAAGGTCCTCCCTCTTTCATGTTATGAAAGGTATTTTTTGGCTTATTTTACGCACATAAGTAATTTTTTTATGTAGCTATATATATATATATATATATATATATATATATCAATATAAAATATATATATATTTAAAGTATACAAATATATAATACAAAAATATATAATACATATATATATTATATATATATATATATATAATATATGGACTGTATACGACCTTCTGGTCTTTTTTCCCTTAATTTCAATCAAAAAGAATGACTCTTTTGGTCAATATTGATTCAAAATTGTTTTCTTTAAGACCCAATTTGATTTGTTTTTATTTCTATATGCAGGTAAAAACCTAGTTCATTTTTCAAATGTAATATATTCCGTTTTATTGTCTGATATTTGTGATTGCTTTTAGATTGGTTTGCAAATTGCATTCAGACGATTGCTCGTTATTGGACCTTAGGAGAAAACGATGATAACGATGTTAAGCACCGATATTAAATAACGCAGAATTTATTCTGGCTACTACCCCGAGTTTTGCTCTGGAGTCATTATTCTGCTTTTTCCCGAAAGTGCTCCAAATACTTTTACTTCAAATAACAATCGGTTACTTTGCTTCTTTATTTTGAGTAAAAGTAATTTTTGATTTTTCTTTTGTATTATTGTCCTATGAGACAGTTAAATATGCACCGTTAAAAAGGAATCACATCCAATTTACTTTATCTCATCACCATCAGATTAATTCATTTTTACTAAGCGAGAAAAGAACTCTGAGAATAATCTTTAAAATGACTTCATTTTAGTAATTAACCACTACTCCACAACCATAACATACTAATGACACATCAAATTTGATAAATTGTAAATTTTATTGGCACAATGAAAATCTTTGTGCTAATGATAAAGTCATGAGGTAAGGATATGTTTATAAAATGTAAAATTTCAATCATGTCTTTAGTCTTGATTATAAAGCGAATAATCCTATGTCAAATAGTCTGGCTATTTTTGTCTTCCAAAAATTGACCTATATTATATCTATATCATATATAATATTATATATATATATAATATAAATATATATATGTATATATATATAAGTATATATATATTTATATAATATATATATATAAATATAATATATAAATCTATATATATATTATAATATAACAATATAATAAACCCATACTATATACTATATAATTATAGATAAATAATATATATACTATATATATAAAATATATATTATATAATATAAATATATAGTATATAAATATAATATATAACTCTTTCATAATATACTAATTGTTTAAATAGAGATATATTACTATATATATATATATAATTACGTCTACGTCTTCTCAGGGGCAGCCCTACCGCCCTGTCAGCGGAGACACATCATTTCCACCAATCCTTTCCCGAATATATAACCCATACTCTATCACAGGCGCATCGTGCGTAGACAATGTCCTTCTCAGGCTCTCTCCACGCACACCTTTTCATCTTCCCTCGTCTTCCTCCGCCGTACTCCATCCACTCTCCACCACCACCTACTACTCGCGACTCGTTCTCCCCGCATCCTTACTATATGCCCCTGGGGCGTTGAGAGATTTCTGGTTCACCATGCTCAGGTGCCGACTATCCCCTTCAATCACTAGATCACTGACACCAATTCTCTCTCTAACCCCATTCGTTTCTTACTCTATCTCTCCTCGTCTTTCCCACTATCGTCCTCAACACTTTCATTTCAGCCAGCTTCGATCCTTTTTTTCCTCTCTTGTGTAATAAGCTCCATGTTTCTTCTCCATTCTGTCAATGTTGGTAACCAGGTCTGCTATCAATCTTATCTTTTTCACTTTATATCCATTCGCCCGATCTTTTCAATAATTGAGTATATACGCTCTCAATTGCTTCTTCTGTTTTTCCATTCTCTGCCGTCCACTTCCCGTATCCCTCTCTCTTCTTGCGAAATACGCCCACCCAGGTACACAAATCTGATACCACATTCTTAATCTTTCATACATCATTGACGATCTCCATTCTCCCTAACCCTCTCTACCACTCTCATTATCACCGTCTTTTCTGTATTCATCTCTAAATCCGATATCCTTCAATTTTCTGGCAAAACTTTTCCATAAGTCCTCTCAATAATCCTCCTACCAAACTCCATCCATGCCAAATAGTCGTCCGCGTACAGCCATTATATCACCATCCTCACGATTTGGAAATTCCACTTTAACCTCTTTCTGATACTACAATCTAAAGAAGTCTACAAAGAGTAAGGAGACACGACAGCTGCCCTGTCTGACTCCGATCTCCGACCTCAAACCTATTCTCATTTTTACCATCAGTTTCACTTGTCCTTCACAACGCTATAACAAGCTTCTTATTGCTCACTCCCATCTGCCTGGGTTACGGAGTCAAATGGCCCTTTCTTAAGTCCAAGAAAGCTATAAATGGCTGTTTTTTAAAATTCCCAGCTCTTCTCCAACACTACTTCTAAAAGCAAACAGACAGATTCGCGAAGTACTCTGCCCCTTCCTCGTAGCCCCTATATATGTTTCAGCTCTCCGAATCTTGTATATTCTATCACTTCTCCTTTAATCTTCCTTTCTAAAATCTTTTTTCGTACACTTTTCGCTATATGATCCAATTAAAGCTTATCCTTCTATAGTTTTCCACAATCCCCAGTATCACCTATTTTTCTTATAGATGGTAAAACAAATTCTTCCCCATCTACGGGAACTACTAACCCTCCATGCCAACAATTTATTATTAAAGTTCACTATTTTTGCTTCTTCAATTCTTCTCTCTCCTTCCCTTTCCACACTCTATCCGCAATTCCCATAACCTCGCGCTTTTCCTTTCTTCATTTTGACAAAGCCTACCCTCATAATTCTTCCATCATTATCGGGATGTCTACCCCCTTCATCTCCTCTTTCCAATATTTACCGGCCTCCTTCTCACTCCCATTCCTCTCCCCTTCTATTCATTTGAGGAGTCTCCAAAATATTCAGTCCCACCTCTCATTTACCTCTTCCGGACCTGTAAGTACCTCTCCTTCTTTATTTTTGATACTATAAAGCTTCTTCTTTTGATTCATTTTCCATATTATTTATGTGCCACTATGAAAAAACACTTACCTTCCCTCCTGCCTCTACCATCCTCTCCCAATTGTCTTCTGCATCCTTTCAAGCCACTCATACTTATGCCTCACCACTATCGCGTTGTCTTGCGATTCTGCTATCTACATATTACAACTGACGCATTCTAGTATTCGGAGATAATTCACTGTTCTCTCAACCACCATTCTTATTTCTTGTTTTTTGCACACCACTTGCTCTTTTCAACATTTTCATGTCCCACTAGTTGTGGTTTCTTGCCTCGTTCCTCCATACCACTAACCCCGTTCTTCCGCGGTTCACTAATAATTTCCTGCAAATTCCAATAGTTTGGTTTCCTTTCAATTCGTTCACTGTTCCTTTATTTTTCCGTCACATATTCCCCTCTCTCCTTCCTCTGTTTCAGGTTCAACTTTTAAGATCACTCGGTGCCTTTTTTCTTCCAACCTGTCATACTTTGTTCTCTAGTACTCTCACAGTCTCGCTAAACCACCAATGCTATGATCTGAGTTAAACTGAAACTCTAGGAAGTACTTTACATCCTCCACTTCTCTTGTAATCCGACACTTGGTGAAATGCTATAATTGGATTTCTGGTCAAACTTCGGTGTTTTGATTCCATCTATATATCTCTTGATCTTATGAGATTCCCTGTGTTTGACAATAATCCATTCATTCAATTTAAATTGCCTTCTTAGGCATCATATTCTAGAGCTCCTTTTCTCCTCTGGGTTTCTCCGTTTTTCTCCATGTGGATCCAATATCCTCTCCACCACCTCATTTCTTCCTCTTTCCCACTCTGGCATTAAAGTCACCCACCAGTAGATGCAGCATGTTGTCTCGCCCTCCAATCCTTCCTACACACTCCTCCAACAAATCCATGAACTTCTCCTTCTCCTCCTCTGGATGCCCCTTTTGTGGAGCACATACCCGGTAACCGGTATTTTTTTTCTCTTGCTTTTTAAAGGTACTCATAATCAATCTCTCGTTAACCATCGTCACTTCCTTGTATAAAGGTGCCCACTCCTTCGTCCGAAAAATTATAAACCTACTGACCCATATCTTTCTTTATTCCACTTCCGACTCCTCTGTAAGTCAACACATATCCTGCGCGCCGAAATCTCTGCCACTTATCTTCACCCTCTAACTCTCATCGCTATATACAATCGCACCGACCACTCTATCAGCTGGCCTCATCACTCCACGATCTCCTCCTTCCTGTCCTCGATACGTACCACATTTACGTGACCTAATTTAATCATTTAAAAGTACAATCCAAACTTTACTAGTCCTTTTCCGTATCCTATAGTCCAAAATCCATGGTTCTTGCCGATCCGTTCCTGCAGCTTCATTTCTATTTTTACCTTTGAGACAAAGCATTTTTCATTTCAGTAGTGGCTATGCTTAGGAATAATCCTGCCTAGCTACTTTTGCTCCGTTGGCCGAGATACAGGTTCTAGACAGCCTATATCGTTGCCTCTATTATAATATATATTATATTTATATAATAATATAAATAATATATATATATATATATATATATATATATATATATAGTATATATTATATATATATTATATATATATATATATATTAATTTTCTATTCAGATGCTTTATATCGGACATTGATAACATCGAATATAGTCAACGTTTGTGACCTCTTCTTTGTCACTGATCGTGGATTGTTGACCCTCATCTTTTCAATAAAATAATAAATAAAAAATCTTTCAATATGCTTTTGAGTAATTAAGTGACTCTTTCAAGTGTGGAGCTAACATCTCAAGTATAAGAAATATGTCTTACAAATATTTTCCTATTGGAGAATAGCGATTTTAAAAAATTTTAGCTTCTTTGACAATATATGTAAAGTTATCATTTATTTTTATTACGTTTCAGAGATATTTCTAACTTCCTCTGATAATGCATTAAAATTTATTGTGCCTTTCAAAGATATCTTCTATTTATGTAGTTTTTCTCTGAAGTACTGGGTTAAATATTACTTATCAAGGAGAAATTGGATATTTTATAAATATTTAATCTAATGAAATCAATATAGCTTCGGAAATTGAAACGATTATTATTTAGGCTCAAAGAATGGAAACGCCCCCTTACAACTGCCCTCACGCGTCACTCTGGCTACTCCATTTATTATTCTATTTGATTATGATTATTATTATATATTATTATTATTATTTATTATTTAATATTATCTAAACTATTATACTCTAAGATATAGTTTTAGTTTCTTTAAAAAAAGTATCATATCTCTTTTCTCTTTCTTTTTCCAAAAAAAAGTAATAAAAAATAAATCTTTTTCTTATTTTCTAAAATAAAAGTTTTTGGAAATAGCAATAAAAAACGCTGTTCTTTAATTTGGTCTTCTTACGTTTTGGCTTTACGACCAACAATCGAAATTTCTAAACAAAATAATTTAATAAGAAATATATTATATTATAAAATATATATATATTTAATATATATATATATATATATATATATATAATATAGATATATAAAATAATAATATATATATATTATATTCTATACATATTTAATATATTATATAATATAAATATATTATATATATATATAATATATAGTATATAATATAATATATAATAATACTATTTATATATATAAATATATATAATATATATATGAATATTATATTATATATATAATATCAATATATTATATAATATAATAAGTATAATAAATATATATATAAGTATAATATATATCTATAATATATATATATATATCAATAAGGTGACTAAAAAAACGGGCCCCTCTTTTCTGTAAGTTTTAACTTAGTTACTGTGTATATAATATAGAAATTATACTTAGAGTTTTTAAAATTTAATTTTCTTCTTCATTCTAGAGGATTGCTCTAGATTAAAACTCTATTTAGCTCGTGCATTCTTGAGCGCAGCAAAGAAATTGCCAAGACTCCTTGCAAATAAACGAAAGAATGGTCTTATCTCCTCCTGAGGGTTTCCTTGAAGTTTCAGTGATGTCCTGGGTCTCACTTGCGTAAACTCGTCCTTGAATAGTCACCAAATGAAAAAATTCTGGGGCTTAGGTCCTGGGCTATGAGTGCCCTACTCTCAAATCATCGTGAGACTGACACACGTCTCCACGAGTCTCTTTCAGCCAATCTCGGGACAGTTGAGGTGTGTAGGCTCACTCCATCGCTAGAACCAGAAACTTTCTTATACAACGACGATAGAGGGCTTTATCGCATTCCTGAGGGTTTTTTAGAACCTCAGCTAATACCTTCTTGGTGACTACACTGCTCGCAGAATTTTCGAAGAAGAATGTCCGATGATGCTTCTAACCGAGATTGCAACCCATAATATAGGGACTTGGTGACTACTTCATCATTGGTTTTCAAGGTCCCCCAGAAGACATTTGTCTTTGAGTTGACGCTTCCTCTCCAAGAGGTCTAAGGAGTTAAGTAAAGCTAAGTTCTCTAAAAAGCTTGTATGTAAACTGGTGGATCATTTGAACGAGAATACACAAGTTCAGACAGCATTCTGAAGGGAGATAGAGTTTTAAATTTTCTGGTAAGTTATTTGGTAAATTAATTAGAAGTGTAGATATTCTGTTATTCTAAAATATACTACCACAATGTCGTAAGTAACTTCTTTACAGTGCTTAAATCCTAGAAAGGAATAATAGGAGAAAATTTTTTTCTAGAATTGAATTTATAGAAAATTTATGAGCTTCATTTCTCCATGTCATATATAGGTAGTATATAGAATATATATATATAGTATATATCTATATATAATAATATATATATATATATATATATATATAATATATATATATATATATTATCTATATATATATATATTAAAATATTATATGATATATATATATTATATGGATTTTCATATTATAGTTTGTGTAGGTGAATATTATAAGCATATATATATAAATTATAATATATTTATAATATAACTATTATATATATAAATATATATGTATATCTATCCTAATATATTATTATATACTATATTTAAATATATATATATATATATATGATATATATATATATATATATACTATATAGTATATATATATATATATATATAT
>JABUQX010032203.1:22500-37500 GCA_015478945.1 Trachelipus rathkii
GTATATAATAATATATAATATATATATATATAAATATAGTATAATATATATATAGTATATACTATATATAATATTATTATATAATGATAAATACTTATATATATATATACCTATAATATAATTTACATATAGGCAACGCATTAGGTCTTAGAACCTGTTCGTCCAACTGGCAGAATGGCTAGGCAGGATATTCCTATCAGCCACTACCTGAAACGAAAATGCTTGCAATAAAAATAGAATAGCCTCGGAACCACGCAGAACCCATGGATTTTGACTTAGGAAACGAAAAGGAACTACGAATTTGGATGTACTTTTAAAATGAATTAAATTTGAGTCACAGAAAATGGGGATAACGTATCGAGGAAAAGGAGAAAGGAGATCGTGGAGATGAAAAAGGCAGACTGATCAGGATCGTGTGGGATGTTTATATGAATGCAGAGAAGAGGGTGAAGAAAAGATAAGAAATTTAATGGAGGATATGTGTTAGCTTACAGAGGAGTCGACGTAGAATAAAGAAATACGGTAGTAAAGGTTTTTATTTTCGACCGAACGAATTGCACCTTCATACAGGAATGAGATGGGTAAACCACCGAGAATTGATTAATAAGTACCTTTAATAAAGCAAGAGAAAAAAAAAACATCCGGTTACCGGCCTCATGTGCTCCACAACAAGAGGGCATCCAGAGGAGGAGAAGGAAGAGTTCAAATGGATTTGGTAGAGAGTGGTGGAAGGTGGAGGCGAAGAACAACATGCTTGCATCTTACTGAGGGTGACTTTAATGCAGAGTGGGAAAGAGAAGAAATGAGGTGGAGAGGATAATTGGGTCAATGGAAAAAACGATGAGAACCAGGAGGAGAAAGCTCATCGAAATATGCATAAGAAAGGAATTTAAAAAATTATGAATGGATTTTTTCAAACACAGGGAATCTCATAAGATCATGAATATATAAAGAGGGGGAAAAAAAAAAAAATACAAAAAACCCACCGCGAACAAGTTTTGACCAGAAATCCATTATAGATTATTTCACAGTGTCGGAAATTACAGGACAGTGGAGGATGTTAAAGTATTCCTAGAGTCAGTTTTAACTCAGACATGAATTGGTGGTTTGCTAACTGAGAGTACAGAAACAAATTTGCAGTTGAGAAAAAAAGGAAAGTGATTAAAGTTGAACCCTGAAAGAGGAAGGGAAGAGAGAGAATATGTGGAGAAAATAAGGAAAAGTTTGACGAATGTGAAGGAAGACAAACCATAGAACTTCTGCAGCAGACATATAGTGAAAACCGCGGAGAACGCTGGGTGTAAAGCATGGTATTGGCAGGAACGAGAAGAAATCAGCACTATGTGAGTGAAATGAAGATGTGAGAAAGAGCCAGTGGAGTGAAAAACAAGAAATAAAACAAGTTGATTGAGAGAGGAAAAACAGAACAGAGAAGAGCTGAATATGTGATAGCAAGAAACAGAGCAGAGACTGCCCAAAGCGAAGCACTTCCATCCTGCAAAGTAATCAGAATGAATTGGGAGAGGCATGTAGCCATCCCCTGGTCTCGGCGGTCGGTTATCACACCACATCTGCCAAATAGTATACAAAAAATCAAAGAAGTAAGCTTTTATAGTAATCAAAAATAAGAAGGAAGTACAATTACAGCACAGGAAAAGAGGTAATGAAGATAGGTGGACTGGAAATATTTTGGAGAATCTCCTAATTAGAAGAGGGAGGAATGTTGAGTGGAAGAGTATATAGTGGAAGAGGGAATGAAGGGGGTGAATCCGACTAATTGATGGAAGAATATGATGAGCTTTGTCAAAAATGAAGAAATGGAAAGTACGCGAAGCGGATATGCAACTTGCGATAGAGTTTAAACGGAAGGAGGAGAAGATCTGAAGAAAGAAATAGCCTGAAACTTTATAATAAATTTGGATGGAGGGTGAGTAGTTTCCGGTAGATGGGAAGAATAGTTCTGTTTTGCCCCCATCTATAAGGAAAAGGTATACTGGAATTGTGGAAACTATTAGAGGAATAGCTTATTGGATCATATAGCGAAAGTGTACGAAAAGATTTGAAGAAGAAGATTAAGAGAAGTGATAGTAAATACAGTTAGAGAGAACAATATGGGTACAGAAGGGACGGAGACTTCGGACTGTTGTTTGCTTTAAGAGTAATGTGTTGGAGGTAAAAGAGCTGGATATTTAATAAAACAGCATAATTAGGCCTTCTGGACTAAAGAAAGGCATCTTGACTCGGTACCCCAGAGCCAGACTGAGAGAGCAATAAAAGCTGTATAGCGTTTTGTGAGTGTAGAGTGAGAACTGGATGTAAATGAGAAATGGTTTAGTTGGAGACGGGACAGTCAGTCAGAACAGGGCAGTTGTCGCTGTCTCCCTTTACTCTTTAAATAGCTTACTTTAGATGTAGTAATCAGAAAGTTAAAGAGTAATTTCCAAATCTGGATGGTGATATAATGGTGTACGCGCGATACGATCGTGGCATGTTGGAAGTTGGAGGCAGGGATTATTGAGAAGGACTTAATGGAAAAGTTTGCCCGATACATTTAGAAGGATATCGTTTAGAGACGAAAACTACAGAAAAGAGGCATCGATAATGAGAGAATGGGTAGCAGAGATGTAAGGGAGAAGTGAGATCGTCAAATGAAGAAAGAATTAAGGAAATGTGGATCAGTTTTGTGTACCTGGTGGCGTATTTCGCAAGCAAGAGAGATGTTGTACCGGGAAGTGGCAAGCAGACATAGGAAAAACTACAAGAAGAGCAATGAAAATGCGTGTATAATCCAATTATGAAGATCGGGCGATGGATACTTAAAAGTAGAAAAAGAATACATATTTGAATAGGAAACGTTACGAAATGACAGATTGGAGAAGAAACATAGAGCATTCACAACAAGAAGAGGAAAAACAAGATCGAAGCTGCCCGAAAATGAAAGGTGAGGACGATAGAAAAGACGAGGAGAGATTCAGAGTAAGAAAACGAATGGGGTAGGCCGAGAATTGTTAGGTGCTTGTGTTGAAACAGGATAGTTCGCGAAACCTGAGAACTGGTGGGGCATATATAAGAGATGCCGGGAGAACGAGTCGCGAGTAGTAGGTGGTGTGAGAGTGGATTGGAGGTAAGGCGGAGGAAGATCCGAGGGAAGATGGAAAGATTGCGTGAAGAGAGGCCTGAGAAGACATGGACTGCCCACGATGCGCCTGCTGATAGAGGATGTTACTTCTGGAAAGACTGCGGTGGAAATCGATATTGTCTCGCTGACAGGCCGAGGAATCCTAGGGAAGACTAAGACTGTAATATATATATAATATATTAATATAATATATAATATATATATATTTATAATTATATATATTATATAATATATATATATATATTATATATATATAATATATATATTAATATATATATATATATATTAATATATATATAGTATATTATATATATATTATTATTATATATATATAATATATAATATATATATATATATTATATATTATATATATATATAAATCAAATAAATTATATATATATATATATACTATATATCTATATATATATATATATAATTACTAATATATAATATATAAATTATATATATATATATATATATATATACTATACAATATATATATATTGAAACAATAAGTGATTCTCGCTTTATAATCAAAGACTAAGACAGATTTGAAATACATTTATTCTTCATATCCTCTTAGAATATACTAAATTTTTTTAGTATCTTTCAATTTTCCTAATGTGCCCATTATATTTACTGGACAAGTTATGTGTTAAGTAGTAATAAAATGTTGAGAGTAGTTGTAATTACTAAAATGAAGTCATTTAAAGATTATTCCCAGAGTTCTTTCTCTCGCTAGTGAAACCGACATAACTCTGATGGTGGCAGATAAAAGTAATTGGATGCTGATTCTATAACGTGCTATTACTTAACTGTCATGGGACAACTAAATACATAATCGAAAAATCAAAAGACCATAATTGTGGTAACAAATAATGAAGAAAGTTTAAAGATTTGTTAATTTGAAGTTACCCATACTTCTAGAAAATGTACACCATTTGGCATAAATGACAACAAGAGGCAACTCGGGAGTAAGCCCAGATAAACACTCTGATTTATATTAAATGTCTGGATTGTTACACATTCTACAACGTTTTCATTCAACTCAATAACTTGTCAAAGCTAAATGAATGCAAATTTTGAAATTAGCAGGTCAAATTTATTGAGAAACGGGTCTAGCATTTGAGGCTCAAACTGCAATTAGATTTACTGCATATAGAATACTACAACTTCTTGTCAATATAATATTTACCAAAGAAAAACAATTTATCATATTCATACCAAAATGTAAAGGGCTGCAAGGCAATGGGAAAAAGACAAGAAAGGTCGATATACAAGTCCATATATTATATAATATATATATATTATATAGTAATATATATATATTATATATATATATATATATAATTATATATATATATATAATAATATATATATATAATATATAATATATATATAATATCAACACCCTACTATATATACATAGCATACATAAAACAAAATTTACTTCTGTGCGTAAATAAAGCCAAAAAAATACCTTTCATAACAAAAAGAGGAGAACCCTTAATAAATAGAAAATCAGGTGAAGCAATACATAAATATTCCCCTCTATCCAAAAGCTTTTTGAAAATGGAATTCTAAAATTCAGTTTCGAGCAAAAGGAAAATAATAAGTGTCCAAGCTAGTCAACGCATAGTAATGTTTATTTTTATTGTTATTATTTATTATACTATTATAATTATTAATTATTATATTTTATTATATCTATTATATTATTTATAATTATTATCCTGATATTTATTATTGTTCATTATTATTGTTATTATTATATTATCAATTATTATTATTATTAATTAGTATTATTATTATTATTAATATTAACTTATTATTATTATTAATATAATTATTATGTATTATTATATTGTCTATTATTACTTCTATTATTATTATATTATTATAATTATATTATATTATTAATATATTATATTATTACTTAATTATTAATTATTCATTATTTAATTATTATATTATTATTAATTCATTATTATTAGCAAAAATTTTCCGAAAACAATCTTTTCTAAATATAATGAATATAATATATAACTCATAGCACTACATATAATTATATATATATACTATATATATAATATATAAATAATTATTATATATATATATATATATATTAATCATAGATATATATATATATGTAGCATATCAAAGCAATAAAATCTAAGTACGTAAATTAAGTTAGGAGGCCTGAATTAATAATAATCTGCAAATATATCAAAGTCTTAATAGATTCTTCCACACATAATTAAAGGTCTTCTTGGAGTGTTTTAGACGTTTGCTTTCGACCTTACTGAATTACTAGATCCTCTTTTAGACGAAAATGAATTGCAAGGACTATTATATTATTCTATATAATATATAATATTAATATATATATATATAATATATATATATAATATATTATATAATAAATACTCATACTATATATATATATATTACTATATATAATAATTAAAGTATATATATATATATATATATATATAATTGTAAAAACAACTCAATTGGACTTTGTTTTTTCCTCCTTTGAGAGGTGCGAAAATATAAAATATATAATATATATATATAATATAGTATATAATATATACCATCATAAATATATATTATAATATTATATATAGTATATATATATATATTATAATATATTATATTATATACTTTTATATAATATACATATATATAAAAAATATATATGTATATATATATATAATATATATATATATAATACATATTACTATAATATAATATATATATATATATATTATAATATACCCTTTTATAAATATAATATACTAAATATAATATATATATACTATATATACCGTATATATAATATACTATTATATATATATATATATATATATATATATTATATATATACATATTATCATATATATTATATATAACCTCAATTACTAGTCACAGTATTTATACCAAGTGTTCAAAGTTTGTGCAAACACATAGTTATACCTGTTGGTAACATGATTCTTGTCAGCTCACTGCGGTCGGACCATTTATATTCACTTATAAATTAATCAAAATAACAAAGCATTTAATAACGTAAAAAAAAAATTTTTTGCTTCAGCTCTAGCACCGTAAGTCGCTTCTCTGGCTCTAGACTTCCATTCAAATTTTTTTTGTTTCGGCATAAGAAGCATTCTACTCCTGCCTCGCATCCTGTCATTAATTGTTATTCATTTATTATTCTACCAAGATCAAATTATATAAGAAGCTCTTCAAGCTATCGCTTATTTCGTCCTCCTGGTAAAACAGCGATTCACTGCTGTCCACAAAAAGAGTCTGAATTATACGTATCAAAGACTTGAAGAATTTTAAAAAATATTATGAATGAAGACATCGCTGCACAGTTTTAATTAAATGTAAGACTTGATAATCTTTAGAGAAAACTTCAAATTACACATGTAAAACAATATTTTAGTTTGAAAATTACAGAAATCTTAAGATTCGAAATGTGGTCTACGCCCAATGTTTCCAAAACTTTTTAGGTTACCAGCACCAAATAAGCCTCATCAAAAATCTATTCGCCACACCCCATATATATTATAATATAATATATCGATATATTATAATATATACTATAATAATATATATAATATATACTATATATTCTAAATAAATATATATATTATAATAATATAGAATATAATAATACTATATATATATAATATATATCTATAACTATTATATATAATATATTATATATACTATATACTATATGGCTCATTTAACAAGCTGTTGACCCAGGAGCCGAAAAATCACTAAATTTAATGTATCGTTATTCTTATACATTTAGGCTAAAACAATGAAATTATTTGGTAACCTAACCTAAAACTATTCACCATACCATAACCCTTAACCTAACCACCTATACTCTACACCAAATTTAATCTAAATTAACCTAACCTAATATTAACAGAGATCAACAGCTTATAAATGTCCTATCAAATAATATGGTAGGGGGTACTATACACCATATATATATATATATATAACAATCTATTAAAATAATTGTGCAAATAAAAATGCTACCCACATATTATATATAATATAATATATATATATATACTATATAATTTCATTTAGCAGAGTCTAAGGCTAAGAAAAAAAATACCACAAGAGTTTGAATTGAAAAAACCCTAACAAACTCTCAACCTTCTCTGCAGCAATAATTCCTTGAAACTGAGCAAAGACATTTCCGTTCAGAGAGAGCGACACCCCAAATATCAATCTCGCTGACCCCACAGAGGATGGCCAGACGCAACACAGATTCTGAAAACACACTGGTATAACCAATATCCACTACAAAAGCATAAAAGTTAGAAATTAAAATTTCATGCACTCACTTTACAATTCCAAACCAATTACAGCCACTCCTTCAAGCTGCTGCACAAAATGCAACCATAGAATGGAAGACTATGCACAACCTATAAGGCTTTAACCTAAAATTTAGCAGATCCTAGAACCAGAACTGCATAATTGATACAAAATTGTCAAATGGAAATACAACCTTAAATCAACTCAACCACATTTACTTTGAAAGACCAATTTTATTCGAATTATTAATTTTTTTACACACTCATTCTGTCACAAAATAATGGCTTAACGTTAAATCATTTGATCTAGGACCATGCTAGTCATCTCACACGGTTCATGATAAGTATTTGTTAAGTATACACAGAGTAAATCGTGCATACTTAACTAATCTACCACAATTGACTAATAGCGCCACTAATTCTGAACCTAATCTTTATATGAAGCACGATGCCGTAAATCAAGACCTAATCTAAGTTGATCTACATTCCTGTAATCCTAGACCTAACCTAGATTGATTGACGGTCCAAAAATAACTATAACGTTATAATATATATAATATACTATAATACTATACTATACTATACAGGAAATATGTCTTATTATATATTATACTTAATATTATATTATATTATATATATATAATATTTCCTTGCGGTCGACAGTGGCTAGCAACCCTTGCCCACTTACTTTTTTTTGCTTGAAGGACTCCTGGACCAAGCATTGACAGGAACTTATACGCCTAGAAATAAATCTCGAAAAGCTCTGAAGGAGAGCCAGTTTTCGAGGAACCAAATGGAAGAAAGATGCTCAGTTCACTGAAAGTTATGAAGATCCTACTTCGGAGTAATATAGATCTCAAGGAATAGCAACGGAAACCATCATTGCTCCGAGAATAGTTTTCTAGATCACGCTCAAGGTAATTCTAGAACAGACAGGAAGAAAGATCACTACGAGCTACGCCAACATGATCCAAACGACCCCCGCACCCATCATACTAACCACCTATCCATATATATATATATATATTATATAATAACTTAGACCTAATACCTAATTAATTATATATTATATATATAACCTATTACCTATATTATATATAATTATACCTAATCCACTCTATTAGCATAATACTATCATATTATCACTATATATAACTATATACCTATATATATACTATATACTATCACTATTATTATAAATATATATAAATATATATATATATATTCTCATAACACACTATCCTATATACTACCACACACCTATACTTACTACCTATATTATAGTGACTACAAACTATTACTGACTACCCTACTGTAATACCATCTAATACTACCTATATTATACTATACTACTACCTAATTACTAAATATTATATATACATATATATCTATATACTACAAAAAGAATTACTAAGTATCTCAAATATATATATATATAAGCTAACAAATAATGTTAATGATATATAATATATAGTTCTAGGATAATACAATAATGTATAATTTATTTCCTTTTAGCCATTTTTTTAAACCCAAGTTTTAGTTTTTTAGTTAGCAGCAGTTATTATGTGCACTACTTTGCATTTGGTCTAGAGTAGTGTGTTAATTTTTTAGTTCTGGTTTTGTTTGTTTTGTTTTTTATGTTATAAAGTATTTTAATCTTTAATAAATTGTAACCTTTTTTAATTTGGTTTGAAAACTTTCTAAATTTGGGGAAAAATTATTTTAGTTTATTTATTATTTTTTTTTTTGTGCAAGAGCATCCTGCACACTAGGTTATTCGCTCCGATTTACCTGCGCTGGCAATATCTAACAGGTGTGCCTAGCAGCTCAGTTGTCCCTACATCGTTATATTTTGCCTGAATTCGATTGTATATAAAAATGAGTGAAGAAGCAAGCTGTCTATTTGCAAAAGGTATGAATGTGCTTAGAAGTAGGAAATGGTGTAGGAACTGGTTATTGAAGAGACAAAATATTCTCATATCAGTTTGATATCTGAACTAAGGTTAGAACCAAATGACTCGTAAAATTATTTGCGAATGGATGAACAGAAATGTCTTGCAATTGCTAAGTTTAATTAATCCCTTCATTAAAAAGGAAGACACGTGTATAAGATTTCCTATAAGCTCTCATCTATAAATTCTCTTGAGTGCTTAACTGCTACACTATAGTTTCTAGCTACTGAAAGAAGCTATGAAGATTTGAAATTCTCCACCAATATTTCACAACTAACATTTAACCTAATAATACCCGATGCATATACAGACGTCTATATGCATCATTAAACATTATCTAAATAGGTAATAAGACACATTTGACGATAAAATCAAAACTTTCTCATATTACATTTCATCACACATTCACACACCTTATTATGTTTACAGAAACGTTTAGAAAAACATATAATAAAATAGACCACACTTGATTTATAAATTTTATTTCTCTTATTAGTTTTTCCCTAGGCATGATGGAAAACCCTTATTGCTTCATTCTTTCCATGTGAAATTACTTTTTTAACTTAAATCCACAATGATTATATAATATATATATATATATATATATAAGTATATTATATATAATATATAATATATATATAGAAAATATATAATATATAATATATATATAAAAAAATAAGAAAAATATATATATATATATAATATATATATATAATATATATATATATATATATATATATATATAATTAATATATAATAATATATATAGTATATAGATATATAGATATAATATATATAATATATAGATATATATATTATATATATGACTATATTTCATGTCTGTTATCTCCCCACATCCATAATACATAAAATCGATGTATGGATTCGAAACACAATTTCAATAAAAGGAAATAAAATAATGGAAAGAGTCAAATTTAAACTATATAATAAAACAGAGCTTGACACCTTTAAAAATATTTATAAAAAAAAGTTTAAATTCTATGTAAATCTAAACGACTCAACGATAGCCTGACTTAACGTATCGTAACCTTCACTTAACGTGTATTATTTTTATAGTTGGTATAAGTTTATTTCACTTGGCATAGGGTGAAAAAGAAGACAGCGCGTGTTATGCACGCATGCGCGTCACTGTAGCATTTTTGTTCCGAATAACGTAAGGGTTTAAGAGAAATTACTTAAGCTAAGCGAGAAGCAGGATAACCACGGAGCATAACATATAGAGAGGTAGTGATATAGAGGGGGTATGGATAGGTAGTATAGAATAGTAAGGTATATAATATAGTATAATATATATATATATATAGTATAGTATATATATTAATATATATAGAATAGTATATAATATAGTATAATATAGTATATGATAATATATAGTATATAGTATAGTATTATATATAGGTAGATATATATATATATAGTATACAACAAGTAACTCGAGACCAAATCAATAGCCGACATACCCCGATACAAGACGTTTAAAAGTGTACAGTGGAAGGAAGTGTGTTCCAGATTTTTACCAGTGGAGTTACACGAAAGATTTCCTAACGGTTAAGCCTGGGTTAAAGGTTAGAAAGAGAAAGGTATGAGACTGTTGAAAGGAGAGTCGCCAAGAGCTCTCTCCTCAAAGGGGAGGTACTCACAAGAGAGAGAGTTCGACAAGAAAGTTCTTCCTTGTAATAACTAATAGGTATAAGGAGAGTAGAACACAACTGTAACAGTTTGAGGATTGGAGAGACGAGCTAGTAGGAGTTTCAGAGGTAACAAGTCGGAAAAACTCTAGATTGAATCTTATCGAGGAGAACAGTGTGTGTGTGTGTGTGTGTGTGTTGGTGTCGTGTTGTGTGTGTGTGTGTGTGTGTGTGATGTTGTGTGTGTGGTGTTGCGTGTGTGAAGTAGGGTGTGTGTGGAACCACTCGGCATATGTGACGCAAACTCCATACAAGATCGAACAACTCCATAATACAGATCAAGCAATTGGGGTGATCAGAAGAGATTCCGAAAGATCGCTCCTCAAACTATCTATTCTATATCTCTCTTTAAAGCTTTTGGAAGAGAGGAAGTAATGGGATCCTTATAATTAAGGTAACAAAAAGGAAGCGCCAAGAATTTAAAAAAAAAAAGATATTAATGTTGAGTTGTGTGTTTTCGAAAAAGATATTATAGGCGAGTAGATAGATGAAGAAACTGTATTTTTGAGACATTGAAAACTACCATGTTTTCTTTGCCCCAATTAGAATAGTTTTATGAAAGATAATGAGTGTGCTAGGCTGCTTCAAAGGTCACCATTCTGGCACGCATTAATTTCTGTTGAATGGGTAGACTCCTAAATTGGAAGGTTTAATAATAAATGGTGAATTCATCGGCATAGGAATAGATAGGAGTCGAAGTGATTGAGAGTAGACCGTTAATTAAAAGTAGAAAGAGAGTAGTTGGAGGTAGAACAGAACCCTGAGGAACACCACTATTTATAGTCTTAAAGGGTGAACGCTGACGGTCTACAACAGCTGCTAGAGATCGACCGGAAAGGAAATCAAAGAGAAGAATAGATACCGTAAGAGAAAAAGCCTTTTTGTACCAGACTCTCTCGAATACCTTGGATATGTCTAACGCCACAACAAATGATTAATTCACCGAAATGCAGAAAAGCAGAGAACTAAGTTTCAGAGAAAATAAAAAGGAGATTACGAATAGGAAAAGGAATAGGATTACGAAAGGAATAGGATTACGAAAGGAATAGGATTACGAAAGGAATAGGATTAGGAATAGAAAGAATAGAAAGGAATAGGATTACGAGAGATTAGATTAGAAGAATTTAAGATGTTTCTAAATCTTGATGAGGATAATTTGGAAAATTTCAAATTAGGTCGATAGTTGTATGGTTGAGAGAGGTCAACTTTTTTCACCACAAGCTGAATAAAATCACGTTTCTAGTAAGATGGGAAGGTCACAGTTTAAAAACAAGGACAAAACAATTTACCAATATATATATATATATATATATATAATGTATATTAATTTCTATAATATATATATATAATATATAATATAAATATATATATATATATATATATATATTATATATACCAATATATTATATATATATATATAATAATAGGATATATAATATATATATATAATATATAATACTATATTATATAATATATAAATATATATATATATAATATATTAATTAATATAATATAATATATATATAAGTATTTTATTTACTATAGTAGTTTGGGATATGTTTTGGTCAGTCTTATAATAAATTTATCCCTCTCTTTAGGGGGTGCTAGAGAGATCGTATTCCTCTGAAATTTTTGATGACATAACCTAATAATAATAAAAAAACATAAAATGTCTAATGAAATAGAATTTCTGAAAAACTTTTTAAAATAAATAACAACTTAAAACAAAATTAAAGGTGAAATATAAAATATTAAAGAAAAGAAAATATAATAGTTTACGTTTACAAAAGAAATTGTGAAAATGTAATTGTCGCAGGTTAAATGAAAATGATATACTCAAAATATTATGGTTAATTATCAAAATTCAGAAAACGGGTTATATGAAAAGAGAATAAAATATTAAATTGCCTGTTGAAAAGAAAATAGAGTATACAAATTATTAAATGAAAAGATTTATTTTCTTAAAAAACGAAATAGCTTCACAATTCGTTCCCTCTTCAATATTGCGCCTGCAGGCGCAGGCGTCCGTTTAGCTCCAGTTCGTGCCTGCTGACGCGTTCGTGCTGAGGTTTCACACCACCCGTTAAACAAAATAATAATAATAATAATGATAATAATAATAATAATAATAATAATAATAATAATAATAATAAAAATAAAAATAAAAATAAAAATAAAAATAAAAATAAAAATAAAAATAAAAACAAAAACGATAATAATAATAATAATAATAATAATAATAATAATAATAATAATAATAATAATAATAATAATGCATTCATTAGGACTGACTGACAATGGTGAGTACTGTTAGAGATTTGAAACCAGTGTTTTCGATCTCGGCACCCATCATTGATGTAACATACATTATGCGAGTCAAGCACCGCACTACAGCTTACAAACAGTCTCCGCTCCGGAGTCGGATCGACTTCTTGGACTTCTTATACGGTTTCTGTATTCATTCCTCAGCTATGCATTCTGTACTTTATTTCTTCGGGGGCCCCACCCTAGGGGCTCTTGGACACCCTTAGAAATTTGAAACCCACAAAATGAAGTTCTATGGGTTGTAAACATAGGAAAAGTACCCAATTGGACTATTATATGCTCATTTCACGATTCGGCTCCGGCTCCGGCTCAGTGCTCCGCATCATGAACATACTTAGGACCCGACTCAGAAGCTTATTTTCCATCTAACTATAGCCATAACCAAATTTTTGGGCTGGTGCAGCGGTGTAAAACCTCGGTATGAAACTGGTTCTCCAAGCTTAGAAACCTATGCTTTGACACATCTTGTGCCAAAATCTAACCATGTAATGGAATTTCCAAGTCAATTGCGGACATGGATTTCGCCTTCGCCTAAAAAGATCCGAGTTCTAAAAACTTAACATTATACATGGCCCTAGTCTCAACTTGGAGGGGTGGTACACCCTCACGGTGGTGCAGGGAAACGTAACCACATCTACGACGAGGTGACACCACCAGCAATAAAAATACCATGTGGGTAGGGCGACGCGAACTCTCTAAGATACAATAAGAATACTAAAACTAACGGGGAGTGCAGAACTACCAGAACTAAGGGTACAAATTTGAAGGGGACACGACCTATCTAAACTTCCAAAAGGGGGAGGGGTGAAAATTTGCAACTTTAAGGGTGACTGAAACCTTTACGGACTAGTTAAGGATACGGAACCTCGTCTACGATGAGGTTACGTCATCAAAAGAGGGGGTATCATGTTTCATGGGGATACGATCTCTCTAACACTCCCTAAAGGGATTGGTAAATTTATTATAAGACACTAGCCAAAACAGATCCCTACTTACTTACTTTGTTTGACGGTGTGAAGCAAATAAATATAATTAATAAATATGCGTTCTTTTCCGTATACCCTACCAGAACTAAGGGTACAAATTTGAAGGGGACACGACCTATCTAAACTTCCAAAAAGCGGGGTGAAAATTTGCAACTTTAAGGGCGGTTGCAACCTCTACGGACTAGTCAAGGATACGGAACCTCGTCTACGATGAGGTTACGTCATCAAAAGAGGGGGTACCATGTTCATGGGGATACGATCTCTCTAACGTTCCCTAAAGGGATTGGTAAATTTATATTAAGACACTAGCCAAAACAGATCCCTAATTACTTACTTTGTTTGACGGTGTGAAGCAAATAAATATAATTAATAAATATGCGTTCTTTTCCGTATATCCTTTTTTATTTTAACTTTAAGCAAAAGTGTTCGAATTCCTTTAAATCAGTATAATTTAAACGTCCGGAGGAATTATTAAAAAGATTATTATTATTATTATTATTATTATTATTATTATTATTATTATTATTATTATTATTATTATTATAA